>JAQJVL010001698.1:0-154604 GCA_035578905.1 Stictocephala bisonia | reverse complement strand
TTTGTTGGTTCACTCGTTCAACTGTTCCTCAGAAAGGACAGTTTATTAATAGCCCAACAGCCAGGGCAACTAAGGGACCTACTTATTTACGGGGAATCCAAACCACGAATGCTGGTCTGATTTTCAGCTAATAGACAAGCCTGATACTCAGTTATCTCCCCCACACAACATCCGTATAGTGATTATCACCCAACATGAACACCCCAGACTTCTCTAGTAGTGTCCACGCCGATAGTAACCATTGAGCGGACGCCATGTTCTATTAAGAGGACCGAGCATCCAACCTATCGCCTACAATCTCCCAAACACTTTGTCCCCAAATAGCTGGGTTACAGCACTGCGCCACCAGTAAAATAACTAGTGAGTGAATAATACTGATAAAACTAACAATTTAAGAGCCAGGACTCCAGTCTGAGCTAGTTGTAACTTAGGTACAAAGTCCTGACGTATTAGATCTCCAAATGATTAAACTTCTTCAAATATCTTTATATTATTGCAAAGTTAATTCATAGTTCCATTTAGTTATTGCACCCCTTTAAAAGATAATTATCTCTCGTTATCATGAAATAAAAGCTAACTCAGTTTGGGTAGTTCTATATTCTAGTAAACTTGTTAAATGCCACCCTCTTGATAAAAGTACCATTAAAGTACTATGAGATTAAAAACGAGTTTTTTTTTTATTGTATACTTCGATTTTTAATTATCATAATACGTGTTGGTATGTATACATTATTCATTCTTTTTTTAATTCCTCTAGTCTGAGGAAGGTGAGCGTGGTTTACCGAAATCGATCATTATAATATTTGTGCATTTTGTACTTGTAAGGTAATATATTTGTGCATTTTGTGCTTATATGGTAATACATATGTGTTGTGTGACGTTTACTTGTATTGTTATATACTTCGATACATTGTGCCAAAAAATAAATTGTAACCAAGTTTATTTAATTAACAAGTAATACCATATATTATCTTCTTAAAATATACTATATAAATATAATATAAAAAATAATTAGTATTATTTTTACGTATCAAAATAAAAGGTACTTATACCAACCTAAGTTTTACTTTCATTATATATTACTGTTTTATTACATGTTATTATTACATAACAGTAATTAATTTTAACTGTTCATTATAATATTAGCATTCTTAGATAAATAATATGTAGACAACAACTATTTATATTAAACATTGGGTAATAATTGTAATGAAGCACCACTTATTAATTTTTATAGTAAAAAACCTTACTAATTTTGGCTCTTGTGCGATCTTAGAACGTAACAAATATATTATCTTAAATAAGTTAACGATTATAAAAATAAAACTTATGTAAAATAACATATTATTAACTAGATTGTGGTTATGTTAAATTTTACTTTTGATTATGATGTTTCTTTATTTAATCTTATTTTTACATGTATAAGATTGTTCATGTTAATTTGTGTATTTATTATGTTCTATGGTTCATGACGTTTCTTTATGTAGGCCTATATGTGAAAATCTTCTTTGGAATTTATGTGTTCTCCTCTCCTTTTATATTCCATAAAACTGTAACTTTTCATTGACATTTAGGTAACTGTGATTTGACTGGAGAACATGCGTTTAATTTCATTAATGTTGAATTGTTGTTATTTATACTTTGTATGTGTTATTTGTAACGTGAATTAGAAGTTCTTCTGGTTTGTTCTATGTAGAAAAAATTGCATTCCGAATATTTTCTTTTCTTTATTCGATAGTTAGATAATTAAATAAAAGTGTGTTAATCGTAATTGTATAACTGAGTGAATAATTACTGTATTAAACATGTGTTTACTTATGTTATTTATTGTATAATAATAATAATAATACATAAAGAAAAGTTTGATATCTATAATGTGAATATTAATAAGTAAACTATATGTTTTCAATGTATGTGTATTTACAAAGTATTATTATGTACATGTAAACTAGTTAACTGGACCATCTTACTCAGCTTAGTTTTTGTTATATATATATATTATTTATAAGATGTAATCATACTAACACGCTCTAATTTCTATAAATGAATATAAAAGTATTGGATCCATTACTTCAGCTGTCTCAATTAATTCTAATTGTCTACATATAATTTGAGCATATCCCTTCAAATATTATCAGAGCGTTGCTGTAAGCATTTAAATAAAGATTAGACAGTAAATAACGATACCTAAAATCTACAGAAAAAATAAACAAACAAAGTAAAAGAAATACATCGTTGTATGTGGTACAGCTACTGTTATTTAAACCATAACACAAAACCTCTTTTGTGTCGTACACATATTAAATATTATTCATTATTCATCAATGTAACTTCAACTAAACCCCGAAATTTTTATTTATCATAAATATCGTACTAATAATTATGAAAGTAAGTACGATTTAGTTTACAAACATTATACTTTAGTAAATTTGATAAAGAAGTTATTATGTTAAATATTCCGTAAAGGCGTGCAGATAACGTAAAATAATTTCAGTTGTCCAAAATTCCTGGAATGGAAACGCCTAATTAACGTAGAAATATGCGTTTGAAAGAGCCATTGAATTCGTGAAGTCTTACAAAGAAAATGATGAACAAATTGATTAAACACAAACCATTGCTATATATGTATATATATATATATATATATATATATATATATATATATATATATATATATATATATATATATATACATAGAATGTCTGCCTTTGTGTTGCTAGCGAAAGTTTAAAATATTTCCATCAATAGATATATTCATGTTTGGTCAATTACGTTTAACAAACAAACTATCGTTATTTTATTTACCTTTTGGATATACTTAAGTATACAACTATGTTAAAACGTTCCAGTTAATAAAATTTTATACAATTATGATTAAAACATGCTTATAAGTGTTATTCATTCAATTATTAAATAAATATGAATTTTTTTCGTATTTTGTGTTTATCTTTAACATTATTATTTTGCATAGAATATTTATCATTGTTAAGTAAGCAATTATACACTTGAAGAAATCGTCTTCAAATATAACAGAAAAAATTATGCCACAAAAAAATTTTATAATTTTGGTTCATTGTAATTTTTTATTTATTATAGCAATCAATCCCTTAAGCTTTGTGACATACTTTATACATACAATATCCACTTTAACTGAATTTCAAAGAACATTTTGTTGTAATTTGGTTATATGAATACACATTTTTTGCTCATTTTAAAACTCTTCAGCTTAATATTTGGTTAGTATTATATATTATAAAACTTTCACAGTAAAAAGATACCTTTTAAACAAAATCCCTATAAAATGTTATAGTTTGAGCCTACGGAACGTACTAAAATATGCAGCATAAACTTTGATGCAACATTCATCCCTTGAGCAACGTGCTTGATGCATTATGCATAAGGGCATGGTTGTTGTGTATATTTAAATACGTCATCCGATGTCAATATATTCTGACATATGCCTTTAGTTCAGATTTACTTTTTTAAATTTCCACATTAGTTATGGAAATTAAGTATTTTCATTCTTTGTTCACATGATATTTATTATCGACGAATATTCAATATTTACTCTTGTTGAATTTAAATTATTCTGTACTAACTTGCAACAAGAATGATTTAGAAATTACATTGGCTTTAAATTTTTCAATTTTACAACATAAATAGTAAACATACTACTATTTTAATAACACAACTACTGATAGGAAACCTGTTTTTTAACTTACTATTAATATCATTGGTAATTTGTTTTTTGACGGGTAAAATTGATGGCTATATATACAAAGTAAAACAAAACATACATATAATACTAAATTATATATACTTCCACTATATTAATCCTGACTATTTATAATACATAATCGTATAATTGTTTACTTAAATAGATAAAGTTAATTTTACAGACATGTGGCAAAACACAGAAAATATTGTTATATACCATCTTGGTACAAAAAGCTGTAGGCAGTATTAGACTACCTAAAGGAGACAGATTTATTTAAAATCATTGTTGTATTTAGCTTTAATTCAATATTCGATTACCTAAAGTAAATATTAGGAGTTGATGGTTGACTCAACAAACACGCAATATTATTGAGTATTACTATTTACTTTACACGATGAGGGCCAGAGGACCGCGCGATGTCATGTACTAGGTATCTCCATTGTCGTCTGTCCTCTGCTGTTGTCCACCAGTTCGGCCAGGTTCCCAGTTGTAAGTATTTCCTTACTCCATCCATCCATCTATTACGTGGTCTCCCTACTGGTCTTCCTCGCTCCCCTGCCAAATCCATTACCATCCTAGGAAATTTCTCCTCACTCATTCTAACCACTTGTCCAGCCCACTCCAATCTCCTGCTCCTTAAAACTCCTTTATTATTTAGTTCTTAAATCAAACTGTACAGTTTTTCATTATGTCTTCCTCTCCATTATCATATTTCTAATTCAAGAACTGGGCCAAAAATCTTCCGTACCACTCTTATTTCAAATATCAGGAGTCGAATTAGGTCTGTGTCACGTGTGCTCCATGTTTAACAACCATACAAAAACGGGACAAATCAATATTTTGTACAGTATTAATTTAATAAGTATTAGATTTGTAAACTGCTGCAAAGTTTCATAAATTTGGTTACTTAGTCAATACGATATATAATACCTAAATCAAGTATTTATTCATTGATAAATCATATAATATGTAATTTTACATTACGAGTGCAATTAACGTATCATTTTCTCTTTTTAATGGTAGTAACTTTTGATATGTTGTAATTAATTTTATAGACTATTTTCCAGTACAAAGCTCGATAAATATATTCATTGCAAAAGTATTCTCTATTATTTTCAAACTGTTAATGAGCAATACCCTTCATTAAATATTATAACTATTTGTATCTGAGAAACATTAACACTACTGGTTAAGTAAAAATAATAAAATAAAAATCCTAAGATTACCAAACCAAACCTAATCTAAGATAACGACCCTAAAATATCCTACCTACACTTAGCATAATCTAACCAAAGTAGTGGTAAGGATTTAACGGAAAAGGTCCTTTTAGTTCTATGAACAATGTATTTTAAAAATCATTAAAACTAAAAGAAATTAGTTCATGTGGACTTTGCTATAATGATAAATTGATACATTTATTTAAAGAGGATAACTATATTAACCAACCAATTTAAGCACTTGATGTTATTTTGCTTAGTTTTAATTTAAATAGGTTTGATTTAAAATCAACACTATATTATACATGCTTAAATTTAAAACAAAACGGAAATACGATTGTTAGTGTAACAAATCATGAACAAATAAAAAACTGTTTAATGAAATTTTATTTTATATTTAAAATAAAAAGATTCGTTTATGGTAATTCTAAAGTATATTCTACATATAATATACTTCAGAATTACCAAAACATACACATTCACTTTTGAACCCACTTTATTAAAGAAGTCAATTCTTAGGAACCTTTCATATTAAATTGGGTTGTTGTCATGTGTTTAATAATGAATACAATTTTAAAATATTTTTAACTGTAGGAGATTTTTGTATTAAATCAAAAACAACACTAAGTTTGGTTGTTTTAAAATTGATATCACTGAGATAGAATCATTACGTAAAACTAACTTGTAGGGAAGGGGGAGGAGGAGGTGAGTAAGAAACTTACTCAAGTCTTTAGAAACTAAGAAACTTTAAGATTTTGTCAATATTCACGTTGACTCACCTTCAGAAGAGAAGTGATACAGTATAGGATGCCAGTGTATTAGTGCATTGTGTCTCAGTTTATTTCATATGTTTAATGGTAATAATAAAATCATATATTGAAATAACCTGCTTTTAAATTACATATTTTCTTTTTAATTTTCAATTTTAAATGTTTCCTAAAAGTAGAATAATTAATATGTCAAATTAATATAGTAGGCCTTATACATTAAAAGCTTCATTAAGTACTATTTTAAACACAGTCTTCAAAGAAAGGGCGCAAACGGGTGTACGGGAACCGTGATGCTCATTTAGAAAAAAATTATTTTCCCCAAAATAAAAAAATCTGTTGACAATTTTTACATAGGATCTTGCACCTTTAAAAATGCACGATTATAAATTGGGCGAGATTTTCAATGGTGTTGGAGCCGTCCAGTGCCACTTTTGCCTCAACAGTACCATATTGGATCCACGAAAGCACGAATACCTTTATGACTGGCAATATATTTCTAAGATCATATACATTTGTGGATAGTTGTTATTGGTATACGATGAGTAAACAGAAGTACACCTATCTATAATAATGTTAACGACTCAAAATATGTCAATATAGCTGTTCATGTGCTGTAAAAAGTCCATGTGCTGCACCTTGGATGGCTTCCTACGTATGGATATTAAGACCACGAATACATAAATAGAAAACGTGGTGGATTTTGACCCTTCATAACGGTTTAGATGTTGGATCCTTTGTTTATACTAGGACGTTAATTCTAGAGCTTTAACGTAATAACGAAATTGATTGGTCTGTAGTAAATTAGAAACTGTAGACAGGTATTGAACCACCCACCCATTAGACCTTACAAGTGCAGTGGTACATACAAATCGTCTTTAAGTGCTTTGGAAACGACACAGAAAGCAATTATTAAAACAGCTCTCCGCAAAAGTAGGAGATATTCAACAGATCTTTTGTTCAATGAATTTGTCTTTTCCCTTACACAACTGTATGTTAGAGTAATGGCTATATATATTTTCAAAACCCCAACTGTAGTTAATAGACTTGAAATCCACAGCCATTTTACGAGAACGTCAATAAACCTTAGAATCACGGTACCGAAAATTACAAAATCAATAAACAAAACAAATCCTTCTTATATTGCTAATGTTTTATACCTGAATTTACCCAACCATATCAGAGCTCCAGCTCCATGCTCAATAGGTAAATTCAAAAAATGTGTGAACAAATGGCTTGTTGAGGTAGGAAGGGAAAATATATACAATCTATTAATATCTATGTACACTGAATAACGTTAAATATCTAGTTGTGTCGCCATATATACAGGTTTTTTCTGGGTTTATAAATGTCAAACTTTAACTTATGTTAGTGCTTGAAAGGTGGGGGGGGGGTGTGAATGTTGTCTGTTTTGTGTGTATGTTGGTGTGCGTGTGCATGAGTGCGTGCGTTTATTTATTCATTTATTTTTTATTATTTATTTATTTACTTTTTTTTAGTGTGGGGTGAGGTATGTGTGAGGTGTGAGTGTATGCGTGTGAGGTTTGATTGTGCGTGTGTGGTTTTTAAAGTGCGTTGGTGGTATGATTGTGCGTGAGAGGATGTATGTGTGTGTGCATGTGCTGTGTGTTTTGGTTGGTGTGTGTGTGATATACAGTCACTGTGCTTGCGCCCATTATTTATGCTAGGTGTGTGCTTATATGAAGATTATGTCAGATAGTGTATTTAATTTGTGTATTCTAAACGTGCATGTGTGTGGGGAGGAGTCGGGTGCATCTCTCTTAGGTTTGTGTGATATTTCATGTAGGTGTGTATGCTGTAGTGTATGAATGTGTAACGCTTTGTGTATCAATATTGTGTAATTATGGGCGTGGGCAAGTGTCTGAAATGTGTCCAGGTTTTAGGTCAGGTTTTTATGGTAGTTTTTTTTAGTGGATTACAGTACTCTTTATTATTATTTGTTTTATTTTAATTTTATTTGCTGTGGCTTCTAATGTTACAAAATTTAGTTGATAAAAGTGTATCTTTGTAATTTTGTAATTTAAGTAATAATTGTTATGAAACATAAGCTTATTTACATACATTTTTATTTTTTATTTGTTTACATAATAGTAACATTTTAATTTTATTTTACGTCTAGCTGGTAGTGGCCCATTCCCCTCCCACAGGCATGTGCCCATGAGGGGAACTATTTCCACCGTTTATATGATCTGTATATTGTAATTGATGTTTTTGTGAATAAAAATGCTTATCTATCTATCTATCTATTGACCCACCCACCCATTAGACCTTACAAGTGCAGTGGTATTGACCCACCCACCCATTAGACCTTACAAGTGCAGTGGTATTGACCCACCCACCCATTAGACCTTACAAGTGCAGTTGTATTGGCCTACCCATCCAACCTTAGACCTTACAAGTGCAGTGGTATTGACCCACCCACCCATTAGACCTTACAAGTGCAGTGGTATTGGCCCACCAACCCAATAGACCTTACAAGTGCAGTGGTATTGGCCTACCCATTCACCCTTAGACCTTACAAGTGCAGTGGTTATGACCCACCCACCCATTAGACCTTACAAGTGCAGTGGTATTGGCCCACCCACCCATTAGACATTACAAGTGCAGTGGTATTGACCCACCCACCCATTAGACCTTACAAGTGCAGTGGTATTGGCCTACCCACCCATTAGACCTTACAAGTGCAGTGGTATTGACCCACTCACCCATTAGACCTTACAAGTGCAGTGGTATTGACCCACCCACCCATTAGACCTTACAAGTGCAGTGGTATTGACCCACCCACCCATTAGACCTTACAAGTGCAGTGGTATTGGGCCCACCCACCCATTATATCTTACAAGTGCAGTGGTATTGGCCTACTCATCCACCCTTAGACGTGCAGTGGTATTGGAATTATTTCAATTATGACTTTTTTATATAGCTACTTAACACAAACTACTTAACACTATACGTTTATAAAAACAAACCCCAATTAATGTACGTGCCATAAAATATACGTGCCAGTTATATTCAAAAATTTTTCTCGGTTTATTAGGACTCCATAATAATAAAATCATCTTCAGCCATGGGAATTAACCATAAATGTGGTTGACGTCCTTGCTAACACATGTATATCACGGCAGGTGAAATTGAATCCTTTTTTCAATGTTAATTTGTTTTGTGCTCTTATTTGTGACTGTTTATTATGTGTGCATTTCAATTTAATTGACAACGTGTAAAAAAACTCCAAACTCGAATAAAGAGCATCAATGACTCACAAAACATATCTCATGACGATTTCAGGATATTAACGAAAGTAACATAATTATTGTCTCAGTGGTTATGGCTTCAAATTCTGGAGGGCAAGTTTTCAGTGTCTAAACGAACTAACCACTGGAAATTAATTCGTTGAATAAAGTTGACGCCCTGATAAGCAGGTCCATGTGAACTTGCGAGTGAAGTTAAAAAAAATTAATAAATAATTAAAAAGGAAAACCACGGTAAAATTTTAAAATATTTGTAAAACCGTTAATGCTAAACATAGCCTCAAATTGATCATTGTTATTTATTTTTAAAAGACACACACACACACACACACACACACACACACACACACACACACACACACACACACACACACACACACACACACACACACATATATATATATATATAAAGTTAAACTAAAGATTATATTAATGCTATGTTTATTATCATGAAGTAAACTTACATTTATTATTTACTTTATAAACCTTACCTTAAAATAATGGTGATGATAATGAAGATGGACAGTTAAAATTATAATCTCTTATGTAGTAGCCTTAAGGAAAACGTTCTTAAAATAAATTAAATGCTTCATATTAGTTTGACCTTATAGGTAATATAATAATCCTAACATTATTGTTAAATGTCGAAAACTTGATTGTTCCTTAGACTTTCCATCCTGCTACTTTAAGTTGAACAGTGATCCTTTTCTCCGACAATAATGGGATTAATAAAGAGAGGGGAAAGATCAGTTCCTAATGGTACATGATCCAGTAACAAGATGCTGCTATTGAATCTCGTCACAATTATGTTCTTTGGAGGACGAAGGTCTCAGCCGATTAGCTCCTTTTCATTATGGAAAATATTAATATGAAACATCTTAAAGTCCATAGTCATTATATTTTGTTATCGTTTAGTATTTCTTTCGATTATAAAATCAATGTAATTGTATTACTAGAAAATTGTATAATTTAAAAACACTTTTTTAAAATAAAATGTATTCCATTATTACTTATATTTAATTCACGCAGGTAAGTAAATAAATATTCATGAGAATTTTTTAGAATGTTTCCATATACTACTTTAATAAAACATTGTGTATTTTATATGATTATTACTAACGTTAGGCTTTGAAAAATATTCTTACTCCAATGACTTGGTATTCCTCTATACGATTATAAAGCGGTTGTAAGATTTTGTGAGAGAAGAGTTAAAGAATGTTAGTCTAGTTTTAGAAATAGAAGGAACAAGAATTGTAAACATAACTTTTTAGTGCCCTACGTTTGATAGGCTTATGTTCGGAATTATATGATGGTCTAATCATAAATAAGTTATACTCAAGTTTTACCTAGAAGTCTCTATGCCATCTGGCAAATAATTGAGTAGTATGTACTATTGATGAGGCCGTGGGACAAGATGGCGCGGTTAGTCTGGTTTACAACTAGTATGATAAGAGTCGTCTCCATCTTCATAAACTTTTCTCCCAATGGTGTCTCTCATGAATTAAACAAATATTAAAATACACGTTTTTTTAAATTAAAATTATTAAATTCTAGTTATGTCTTTATAATTATTTTAAATGATTTTACGGCAAAAAAAAACTAATGAACTACATATTTTGAAATCAGGGTTTTAATACTTGGAGTATTGTTGTAAAAGTATGAAATCATTTGACTATATAGGGTTTAAAATGTTTAGATATAAAATTTTAAAGTAAGAAAAATCAGATTGTGGAATAATATTAAAACTATAATATACAAATATAAGTTGAATTGAAAATACACAAGATAAAATGTGTTTTTTCAATTTAGAAATAAATTATAAATAATTGTTGTTACCATAACATTTCTATATTTAAATAATTCCAACCTTCAATTTTATCAGGCAATACATTTAAAGTAATGATATAACTTTTAAGAGTTATGATAAATTGGTAACACGAACATGGGTAAAAGCCTAATATTCCAATTAATGTAGATACTAAAAAGGGGTTTATTTCAAGTGGCTATATTAAACCTTAGTCACACATTCTTAGGGGAACATATTTAGCATATGACGAAAATAGCTTGGTTTAAAGCCAATGATCCTCGATTATCGTGTATCAGTTTTTAACGTATTGTGTACTTGCTTTCTTTAAAGAATTTTCTTTTTTTATAATCAATTTAAAATTAAATTTTAAAAAACCTTTATTGTAGTGGTGAAGTTAGGACTAAATAGTTCTCTCTTCCACTTTACCACGTAACATAAAACAATAAAAATTTACATTTCAAATTCATATTTAATGCTATAAAAACTACATTGATATATATTTAAAAAAATATATTAACTTAATAATCTGACAAATTAATATTAGGAATAATTACAATACTAATAATATTCATAAATTTGTATAATCACAAATTCATAGATAAAAAACTTTATATTCAGCTAACCGTAGATAGATTTCACTTATGAAAAGCAACTAATCTAAGAAAAATAAAACTCAAGTTTTAACAAAACCAAAACTAAGTTAAACCAAAACTTATATTTATTGTTACTCAGTTCACTTACCATGTATGCAGTCCAGCACCTCCATCAACCCTGCAACCCCTGTGCCAGCTAGTTCTTAAACTCCCTCTAAGCTCATGGATAGCTTGCTTATGTCTGGTAGAGTATTCCATAGCCTGCAGTTAATAACTGTAAAATACTTAGTAAAGACCTTTGTTCTGTGTAGTCATATTAACAATAATAATTCACCCCCTCTTGTAGAATAGTTGACTTGTTTGAAATTTGGAACAAACTTATGAATTTTTTTAATAAGTAAGTAGGGGATGACAATTGAACCACAGTGGGCACTAGAGTAAATATGTGATGATTTCGCAGATATTTGGGCTTAAGAGCTTCTAAATGTTCAAAATAAGGGGTAACGTAATTATCAAGATCCAAAATTTAATATGCTTACTGTCGTCAGGCAATTACTTGCATTGACTTAGTCACAAAATAGCCCAAGACCTTTTTAGAGTAACACAACATGAATTATAGAAATTAAAAAATACTCAAAATAGTATCATAGATGCAGGTTTTAAAAATTTAAAAATATACATGAAAAAATCAAAGATTAAATAATAAAAAAACATAGATTTAACAAATAAAATAAACAACGATAACTAAATAACATTATAACAACATATGTCAACAGAAACAATTAGGGTTAAAACAAAATTTAAATGTTAAAAGAATGATTAAAAGAAAAAAACAACTCACACTTAGCAACACAAATGATCTTTAAACAATTATTTCACTAAGTATTTGTTACCGTTTTAAATTATTAAAAACATTACAATTATGTTATCAAGGAACTCCTCCACAGAATGAAAAGAATTCTTTAAATTTTCGTTTTATTTTTATGCCAAATATTATTTTCCAAGGATTGATCATGCCTTAGATTAAACATACATTTTATGCAGTAGTTTTTCTTGCGATGTAATCTGTCAGCGAGCTCAACAGTCATGTCATTAGTTACAATGTCACAGTAGTTAAAGTGGAGTAGTACCAGAGTTTTTACCAGCATCCATTTAGTATTAAGTGGTGAAAATAAAGCAAATCGCTTAAAAATATATATATATATCGCCAAATACTTTGTTGCAAGTAGTAGTAACTGTCTCATTCCAAGCCAACTATCTGTTGATAGGAAGGCCTAGATTAATATTATTATTATTTTTTTTTTGTTAAGGAAACCATACTTTGATAAAATTCTTGGCATAAATCAAACTACAACAAGCATGAACATTAGTTTGACAAATTACAAACTTATTTTATATTTTACCAACATTTCGTTCACATTAGACAAACCAATTTGTTAATTTAAAGATTTCGAAAATTGTTGGTGTATTGTTTGGGGTAGCACATGATTAGACAACATTAACATAACGTATGAAAATTAAAACCAAACATTAATATATTCTTTATGAAACCAATAAGATCCATTTGTAGACCTTTTTAATTTAGGTGAAACTTTGACCCTTCCAAGTCTGTATATTCTAATTGTAAAAAAGAGTAGCCAATATAAATATCTTTATAGCATAAATAATATGAACTATAAAACGGGCCAAATATTTAATCTTTAACCAATTTACGATACAACCAGTTAATATTTTTACATATCTTCTAAGAATATAAAAAAGCTAAGCAAGAATATTAAATATATTAAAGTTAATTAAATATTTTTAAATAAGGTTCAGTAACTTTTGAAGGTTATGCTAATTACTTAGTAAAAGCATTATTGTTTATTTGTTACTATTTGAAGTATGTTGTTACTATATTTTGCTATTAAAAATTAGACAACTATTGTAAAATTGTCTAATAACATTTTTTAAATATCGTTTGTTAAATAATAATGTTTTGTTCACCAATTTTATTTATTAATTTTTTCTGATAACTTTATACTGACACATGAAAAGTGAACATGCATAAAAGGAAATAAATGTCTTTATATAAATGAAAAACTTAGTGTTCTACTGTTCAATGATGATTTATTCAAAATCACTCTCAAACACCAATGTTGGTAGACTACCCATTCTTTAATATATTAAATATACATTGAATATGAACAGTTTTAAAACTTTATGACATTAAACTAGAAATTATGAAATAAAAAAAAAATAATCGTGTAATGCAAGTTCTATTTAATGTATTAAATAATGTATAAATTACAAACATTGGCGTTTGAAAGTATACAAAAAAAAAAAAAAAAAAAAAAAAAAAAAAAAAACAATGAATGGAAAACTTCCTTATAGGTGATTGTAAAGCTGTCAGTTACATAGGGCGTAGTGATAATTTCCATCTTGACGAATTATTTTTTGGTTTTTAGAAAAATAAGAAAGTCTTTTGAGAAATATATTTATATTTTCTTAACATTTACTGTAGTAATGTCAAACATTATTTTCTATTTACATGTGTGACATTAAAACTGCAAAATTCTAAATTACACCGATACGTAGGTAAAGCACTATTTAGTTTAAATGTTTTCTGGTATTAAAAATATTAAATAACTTTTGCATATAAAATAGGATTTTCTGTCCAGACTGCTATTTAGAGCCTATTTCATGTTGTTATATGTTTTTAATAAATGATAAATTAATAGTTATTAATGGTTTTAAATCGTAGTCAATTATGACCTTCATTATTGGTATTATATAAAAATACTATTATTTTTCTAGTAAACTCTATGTGCAATCTACTTTAAAACCATGGTGGATCTATGGTTATTGCTTTAGATATTCAAGGTTAAAATCTCCAACTGAGCTTAATTGATTTATGTTTTTTGCACAACGGTTGTCTATATGGACTATAAAGTGAATAATTTTAATATACAAATGAAAAAAAAATTAAATATAGAATACATTAGTATTACAAAGTTTTCTCGTGTCTATGAGAAACAGGCATGTAATGTAGATTTAAACTACTTGTTCCATCACTACATGACGCAGATATGTTTTTGTATAGATACTAGGTTTTTTGGGTGTGCAAATACTAATACCAATATTAACCAATGATTTCGTAGTAACTAGAAAACTACGTTCGATTTATAAAACCAAAATAATTACATTGAATTATATTAAACTATTATTTGATAATTAAAATATAATTATTGTCATCTTTTCACCAACATATATACATAAAAAATAAAGGATTGTTGATTTAATATTATTTTAATAATGTGCTCCTACAGACGTTATATTTATTGACAGTTTAACAAAATATAACACAAGGGTAAAACAAATAAAAATTATATTATACTAATATTTTTGTTTAAGATTTACTGATGTAAAGTAAGCAAGCCGTTCCGAATAGATTGTTTGTTTTCAATCACTCAACCTGGCCTCTAGCAAGTTTAGAAAGTAAAAATATGCACCATTGTTTAACCAATATAAAAAAATACAATTTTAAACACTGTTTTTCATTAAATAAATAAACTGTACTATGTTAATGCTAAAAACACTGAGTTTGATAACTTATTATTCTTATGTTCATTTACTCTTCTCCCCCGTCTTCTGTAGTAGAATACTTGGAGAACATTCAACAATTAATATTATAACTAGATTGTATGGTAACTATTGAATTACAAATATTTTTTAGTTCAAGTAATAATTGTACACTTTTTGTTGTACTTTTGAAATTAATTTAAGTTTAAATGTTCAATATTAAATTATTATTGCCTTGTCCTTTCATTATTTATTTACATTTCTTGTCCTTTTTTTATTATATTTATTGTATGTATATGCATTTGTTGGTTTTTGCCACTATTGCTGTTATTGTTAACCTGTTGCTATATTGTTACTAATATATACCACTACTATATTATTCGTGTTGTTGTATTTTCTTATTGTGATTGTATTTATAATATTTTTTATAATGGTTATTTTAAGTTATAATTCATAAAGCAAGATTGGGACTCTTGCTTTATAGTAATGTGTGTTAATTAATTACACATGAACACTTGTTCCACATTTATTTATTGTAAATTAATAATGCTACGCTTTATAATTAATTGGATTTTTTTTTGTTTTATAGCATTTAAAATTAAATAAAGATAGCATTATAAAATTTACAACAATAATAAAAAAAGAGGAAAGAGAATAAATTGTCTTTTAAAAGTGGGCCTTAAATGACTGTTGAGTGCTATTCTCTGGTTGTAGCCGTGGTAAAGCCACGTGACCCAATAAATAGGAGGATATATATTTTTAAGATTGCAGATTATAGGATTGTGTTTTAATTGTTATTAACACTGATAATTTCATCAGCTTTGACACTGTTAAAAGAAGAGTGTATTGGGTTCTAGTTTCATAATATCAGAGGTCTATCAATAACACTTTATTTTACTATTTTATTTTTAAGAGTTTCGAAATATTTATGTAACTCTTCTGGTACTATTTATTAATTATTAACTGTGACCTTTTTTATATTTAACTATTCAATTTTAAGTATTAAATATTAAACTTAAACATTAATAATGCTTAAATATTAATAAGGTCTTGGTTTTTGATTTAAAGAAAGTAGCATAAGAGTTTGATAATTATTTTTTGTTTATTGCACAAGAGGTTGTTGACAATAAGTCAAAATCAGAAAATTTTGAAAGCTTTCAATGCGGAAATATTTTTTTCACATATAAAGCAAAAACTCATTATTCTAGGCCCTGTGCTGGAGCTAGATATTTTATTGGCTGTAAACTCATAAAAAATGGAACATTCCCTGGCATTGGTTGATGTGATGTATTCTGTTTTAATGAAACGTATTTGTCCATTTATTCTCAAGGTGTTTACCTACATAGTACATTTTAGTTAGGGCATTTTCCTTCAAAATTAAACCAAGCCGTTGTTGTCCCCTAAAAATAAAGGATAAACAACTGGTTGAAAAATGTTAGGCCCATTTCTTAAATATCAATATTCATAAAGGTACTATGATAAATGTGTTAATTCTATTGGAACGAATAAAATATTTTAGTAAAAATTCAACTTGTGTTTCAGGCTAGGTAAAATAAAAATATCGCCTTATTAACATTTGTCAGTGAAGTTATCGAGGGAATAAATTATAGTAACTTAGTTACCGGAATATTTTTAGACATCTAAAATTATTTTTACACTGTCAGTGTTGAAATTCTTCTGGAAAAGGTATAAAATTATGAAGTTCGTGGAGTTGCATATAACTTGTCCAAAAGCTACTTACTGAATAGAAAACAATATGTTACAATATATTAAATAGTTTGTATTTTGGGTAAAATTCCACATGTCGTCCCACAGGGATTAGTTTGAGGAGCCACAATTTTTATAATTTATCTTAAAACTTATGTTTAGCTAGTTCAATGGACGGGTCCCTGCTTTTTTTAGAAAAACAGTCTTTCTTATATGTTCAATATTTACTATTCATTACTCATTTCTGAGACGCCGATCATCAAGATAGGCCTATGGGCCAATATGAGGGATTAATGTGTGTGATGACAGTAGATAAACGAGTGTAGTCATTGTTATTAAGGTCGACTGTTCCTCAGAAAGAGTATTTATTAATAGACCAATAGCCAGGGCAACTAAGGGACCTACATCTTTACGTGGAATCTGAACCACTTAGTGTTGGTCTGATTTTCAGCTAACTAACAGGCCTGACACTCAGTTCTCGTCCCTACACAACATAGTTGAATTTCAACTTTATGTTGAGGTTAACTTTTCCAAGGGGGATGTATAGTCCAGGCCAAAAGTATTGAAGCAGAGCCTAAGCATGGTATATAATATAAGGGAAATCTAGAACGTATATGAACCTAGACCTAAATTCAGTTAGCTGGTCGCTTATAAAGAATAAACTGATTCTTAACATAGAGTAGACAAACTGTATAGTTTTCAGAAAAAGGATAGACAACAAGGAATTAATAACAAAAACGATTACTTATTGTTGTAAAAAGCTTAAAAAGTGGAGTTTTTCAGATATCTCAGAGATAAGGGAAAGTAATGAAGTAAAATACGTCGGGATCATATTAGATAGTGAGTTTACATGGATAAATGTTGTATATTATTTAAATTCAAAATTTGTAAGAGGGGAACGATTTTTTAATTTTCTAATGAACTGTTCACCTGTGCAAATCATGCGCTTATTGTACTTTGTCTACTCAATAATTTGCTGGTGAAGGGCCTGCAAAGGAACATTAATCCCTTAATAGTAATACAGAAACATTACATAAGATTTATCCTGAAGAAAATGTTCTGCGCCGCCAATAGTTGCAATAAATGGTCTGCAGTAATTTCATTATGTGATATTTTTATAATTATAAATTTACAATATACTTTTATTTATATGCATATTAATGTATTTAAAGGTTATATAGACCAACTATCAATATTTTTACTCTTTAAGAAAGCAGTAATATACAATTTAAATTAAGAACATGGCTTTGTGTAAGTAATATTTTACGATAATTATATAAAGAATACAATTTTACTAAGTAAAAATAATTAAATTAAACTTCAAAATTTACTCTAAAAATGTCATACAAAAAACTCCAAAACATATCGTGCCTAATGTAAACATTAGAATACCGAGTCGAAACATAATTAAATTGTAATGTCAATGTTATTTTTTTAAATAATTGTAATAATTTAAAATGCGTTTATTTATTTGCCAATAATTAAGAAATAGTTTAGTTTAGTTAATCAAGGAAAGATAGAATTATTGCAGAAAATTACAATGTCTTAAAATGATCAGGAATAAAAGGAAACCTCTTTCTAAATAGATAAAGATACATTATTTATCTATTGCATAACGTAGAGGTTCAATTTAAACATTCATAAAAGAGAAATTAGTTTAAAAAGATTTTTACGTTTATTTTTAGTATTCCCATAAATAACAATTAATTAATTTGTTGCCTACGTGATTTTGGATATACTTAACCAATTAATTTATTATTACTATTTCCATTTATTTTTATTGAATAAATGACAATAATTATTTTATATGATCGTCATTGGAATTAAGAAGAAAATAACATTATCGTATTTCATGAAATAAACGTAATCATTTACTAACCATAATTGATTAAACATTATAATATCTTATATGAGATGTATTATTACTTATAAGAACAAACCTTAATATTTTATTCCTTTTTGTAAGTTTTGGAAATTAAATAACTCGCATGAATATCAGGCGTCAGCATTTTAGCAATTGCCATTTTATTGCGGTAATGTAGTGTGAATTATTAACACATAAATGTCTTAGCACTTTTTTATTGCTGAAATAAATGTTTAATTAAATACTGAGCCTCAGAATAATTAAGATTATAACTTAACCTGGTCTTATGCAGAAACTCCTTTAATTAAAAGAAGGAATACGGTTGTAATCATCCGAGGTTATTAATGTTGGTTAATGAAGTAAAAGTATATATCAGTGTATTTTATAAACATTAATATCAAACAACGCTTGTAAATACTTAAATATTTAAAAATACTATACTACTAAACGATCAGTCACAATAAGCGTCAACATTATGAATATAGATATAATCATTAAATAGTAAAAACATTCAATCTTGTTTTCTAATTTTAAGAGATTATATTTTATTTATATTTAAAATGTTTTTATAGTAACAAGTTTAATTTTTATTTTAATATGTTATATTCTACTACTATACTGAACAAAATTAATGTACATGCTATTTTAACCTTACATTTTTGTTTAGTTTACTTTCTAAAATCAAAATACCTTTACTTAGTTTCTGATTTGAAATTATATATGATAACCTATATAGGAAGTAATGTTTTGTTTCCGTATACGTTGTTTGTAAGCAACGTAATTCTATTGAATTTAATAAAAAATCCACTATTATGATTAAGAATACAGTACAAGTAAACGTCATACAACACAAATTTATTACAATATAAGCACAAAATGCACAAATATACTACAATACAAGCACAAAATGCACAAATATTATGGTGATCGATTTCGGTGAACCACGCTCACCTTCCTCAGACCAGAGGGATTCACAAAAGAATGATTCCTGAAAATTAATTTAACAGTTTTTCTTAGAATAATTGTAAGATAAGATAAAAAAAATAAAAAAAAATAATGAGTTTAGATAATATCGAGATATATTTTTTTAAATGGAAATGTACCTAAAATGGATTTTTCTGTTTTAGCTGTCCCTAAAATTATTCTTACTAATTAAAGTGTACCTAAGAACAAGAATACAAATTAAATTTGGTTTTAATCCCCTACCCTTCCTCTTCGGCTGATCTGGGGTTGGTTTTTTTTTTTAATAAAACAGATTTTCTTGTTTTACAACATAACTAATTTTTTATTGCTTCAATTCCAATTGTTTTAACATAGTTTAAAATATAAAAGACAGCCTTGTAAACTATATAAGGATGTGCTACCAAAAATACATAAGAGAAATTTAATTTGATTTTTAACGAAATCATAACTTTTTCCGGATGCAAAACATAATATTACGAGTTAAGTTTAACATATTTTTAATCCCATACTAATCATTGTGCAAAACATATTAAAAATCATATGTACAAAATTTTAGCTCTCTATACTAAAAAAATAAATAGGTTTACTTGTTAAACGTGATAGGAAACACGGATAAAACTCAACGGCAAATCGCAAAAAAAGTCATATGTTTATTTATAATAAAAAGCAATACTATTTACATACACTGTTTTGTCATTGGTGTTTTAAATGTTTGTCACACCTTAAAACGGGTAAAAGTGCCCAGCCCCATAGGTAACACCTTTTTAATTTCTTTTCTTAATTTTTCAACTCTTTTTACAATGTTTACATTTAGCCATAGTTTCGCTGCTGCCAATGCAGCTTTTTTTCCTTTCTAAATTTGTTTCTTAAATACAGATTGTTATTTAGTTCATTACTAAATCAATAAACTGTAAAAACCACAAAACACAACATATAGAATCAGTCAAACAGTAACGCAACATAACAGCTACTGGCTAATTGCTTGGTAGCATATAAATGTAATACATTACATACACAAAATTTAAATAAAGCTGGAAAATGGTTCTAAAACATTGACACCAACCTAGTAGAGCAAATACAGATATAAAATATCTTATTAATTAATGGTTTTATAATGTACTCTGAATAAGATTTCCAATAGGTGCCTGGAGGAGAAAAATCAGCTGTGAGCACTTATGAATTTTAATTTGTAAAAAGAAACTTTTGATATTGATAATGCAAAAATAACTTTTTCCGAATAGTTTGGATAAAAAAAATACAATAACTTATTTTTAAAAAATTCTATTATAGGTAAATTGAAACCTTAAAATAGGAAAATCATTTATTACTGAAAAAATAAACTATTATTAAATTAAATGTACTATATAAGAGCTCATATTATTTCCACGTGAAATATTTAAACGTAATAAGGTTTTGTTATTGTGGTATGGTTAATCTGATAATATTTTCAGATTTAATGGACGTAATGTTCGTAGACACTGCATTTGGATTGTATCATCCTCACTTCGTGCCTGGGACGTCTAGACGCCATCGTCACCGCGGGTCGTAAGACTTCATCATTTTTGTAATATTTGATTATTGTATTGTTTTATTCCTAATAATTGTTGTCTTTTCAGGTTAAAATGTAATTGTAATAGTAGTCTCAGTCCTTCCGAGTCATATATATATTACAAAAATGATATATATATATATATATATATATATATATATATATATATATATATATCATTTTTGTGCATGTTGCATGTTATTTTAAATTAATATTGTTTTTCAGGTACCATATATTTATGATTAGTTAATGTAATCTTATTTCAGTCCGATTTGAATATTAATTTTAATTGTGTTTTAAAATTTTTTCGATGATATCATGACCTTGACAGCGCCTAATAGGTTATATTAATTCAACTCTGCTAACATTTTATATTTAGTATAAGTTGATTTTGTTGTACCCCATTCTAGGATCTAGATAAAAATGTTGATAATTATTAAAGTAGATAAGTTTATTAGTTTAAGAACTTAGTTTTATAACATGTTTGTGTAGATGTAGTTTAGGTTTTAGCACTTGAAAAAGGTTTGGGTTTTACCAAATCGAAACGTCGTGATTGGTAATTTCCACGTAATGATGGCAAATGTCAACTACCTTTGTCTCCCTCATCTGATACTCCATCATTAACAAATTTCAAAAACAAATTTAATGGACGTCTTACTATCTTATAAACATAATTTTTATAATATAGAGTTATATACAATTACAGTACTCTCAAAGTCTAATATAATACACTAGTATGGCGTTTTTAGTTTGGACAAATACTAAAATAAAACTAGACATGTACATAATTAACGTGATATTATTACTTATTCAATCAATATAGAAAATAATCAGTTTTCCCTTTAATATAAATTCAAATATTATTCAAGACTTAGTGTCAAAGTTGTGCCACTTATCCTTTCCAGTACATTATTCAAGGAGTCAGTGGTCTGCAGTGGCGTGCTGCTAAGTGGAATTGTGTTATTTATGACTGCAGGCGATGTTAGACACTTCCCATATAACAATGTTAGAGATACTACCATAGCTTGTATTAGTATTTGATATCAATAAATATAATAGGAACATATTTCATTGGTTAAAGGCTTTAGAAATAACACGTTACTACAAAATGTTACAATTAGATATGCGTTAAAATAAATAGATTTCCATAAACTATAACAAGGAACGTAAATAAACATTTATGAATGTTCATGTAAGACGAAAAGTTAAATATATGTAATTTTTATTACGACGTAAGTACCTACATTTTTTCATATTTACAATTATTTGTTATATATTTTTATCAGAGTACTTCATATTTTCCATAGTTTAACTCTAATATTAATCATATTTACTACTGAGGTAGAAAGAAGTAGATTATTGAGGAAGGAGACATTGTAGGATTATATTATCCAGGATAAAACTGTAATAATTTTTACTGTTGAATATGTATATAACAATTTAACGTTTTTACGTAATTATTAGATACAATATGAGGTATAAATCTACTATAGGTTAGTAGGAAATACAAAATTGACAGCATTACTAATGTTCAGCATTACCAATACAGTACAGTTTAAACGCTTCGTTAATTAAATATCTCAGATAATATTATTTACGTTAATATTAATTGTTTATGTAATCAATATTTAAGGTATCAATTATGCATTAAAGTGACACTATCGATCGAGCTTCAGGAGATACTACCAAACCTGAAATTATCACTTATTATAACACTACAAAAAGAGGAGTAGATGTCGTGGACCAAAAAAAAATGTTATACTTAGTAGGAAGAATTTCCAATAGATGGTATCTAACATATTTATACACGGTTTTAGATTTAGCAGGAATAAATAGCCAAACAGTTGACAAAATCAACACCGTTGTCAATGTGTCACGGTGTGTGTTTTTGAAAAAACAGCTTTCAAGAGACTTTGTGAAAAATCATCTTTCTGCAAGACTTACAAACGTCAGACTTAATCCTGACATTAGAAACTTTATGAGACATGAGTTGGGAGTTCAAGAAGAAAGTCAGGAGCGGTCAGACACGGACAGACAGAAGTATGTAATCCAAGGAAAAAACACAGAAAGACCACAGTGAGATGTGCAACCTGTGCAGCCTCCATTTGTAAAAAAATATGTATTTAAGATCTGTACCGCTTGTAATGGCAGGGGATATGACTGTGATGACAATGACTATGAGGTTTAATAAAACTCTTTCTGTCAGATACTTATTTGCAGTTATAGATTTGTCAGTTTTACGTATTTTAATTTATTCATGAAAATAAGTAGTCAAAACTGACAATTTTATACTTTTCATTAGATATGTAGTCTAAAAACTTGTTTAAATATATGTATTTTGTATCCAAATATAGTTTATTTACTAACCAATATGTTTGTTATTAAGTAATAATAAATTAAAACTTAAAATAAATAGCATAACATCAAAATGACATGATATATTTACTCGAATGTTTCAAAGTGAGTGGCGTGCTAACTTACGTACTACCACTGAAGTTTTGGTTCTTCTTTCTCTCACAAGTTTAAGATAATTTTTACTAGAAGTTATTTCTAAATATAAATAATTTAAATTTGTTTTATTTTTAATGGTTTTGCGTTATTTTATAAGAGCGGATTAAAAAAAAGTATAATTTACCTATTATAACATAATGAGAGCTTTACAGTTACTATACACTTCTGCATACATTTTATGAGAAATGTATGTGTTTATAAAAATATAAAAGCCAGATGTATAAATAATATGTTTGAATAATAAACTTTAATTTATAGATTTGTATGCTATAATCATGGAAATGCGGTAGTATTTGATTTTATCTGAAATAATTCTAGTGTTAATACACAGAAAAAACTATATTAATAGAATAATAGCTTATAAAAATTTTCATTTCATTAAAATAAACTACTAATTTAAGAGAAAAATACTAAATCAGACTAAAACTGAGCTTTTCTATCTTTTTCTTTTTATTGTTATTAATATTTTTAGCATACATATTTTGCTAGTACAAACCCAAATAATTTATTATTTATTTCAATAAACAGTATTATATGTTTCATATACTTCTCATAATTTTAATAATGAAAAATAACATGTATTATTCCATCCCCTAAATTATATAATTTTAGGGTATTATTCAATTTAAAGGCCTAAATATACCCAATATATTGGACTTTATAAGAATCTTTTATGTATTGTATAAAAATATTAAAGTTGTTTTTTAATGTTTTTAAAACTAATCATTTTTTTCTTCAAGAAAAATAAAAGTATTTTTAATTTATAACAAAACTAATATCAATATCAACTCCATCTTAAGTTAACAAGTTTTAAAATTGTAAATGATTATTCAGATTTGTTTAAAATAAATTTATTACACATTTAATATACTGGATTTTACTGCATTAATAGTTTTTACATTTACATTACATTACAATATTACATTTACAATATTACATTTACATTTATATGACAATTTTAAGATTTAAAGTTATCAGTCAGAAATTGTATTAGAAACTATTAAAGCTAGACTGTTTGATATTGTGTGAATACAGAAAGTATTGGAAAGCCTTCATCAACATCAGTGGGCTTCTCAACAGAAAAAAATAGTCACAGATGGTTACATTTACAGATTTAAACTACTTGGTTTTATACTATTGTTGATGGAACAAATTTTAATAGGCAAGTCTTAAAGAATATTTTATACACTATATTCTCAACAAGTAGGAGAGAGGGAGAGGGAGAGGGAGAGAGGGAGAGAGGGAGAGAGAGAGAGAGAGAGAGAGAGAGAGAGAGAGAGAGAGAGAGAGAGAGAGAGAGAGAGAGAGAGAGAGAGAGAGAGAGAGAGAGAGAGAGAGAGAGAGAGAGAGAGAGAGAGAGAGAGAGAGAGAGAGAGAGAAAGTAGGGGAGATGATTCAGTTTGATCACAAATAAATGACTAGTTATACAAAATCAGGCCAGTCAATTTTATATCCCATTTTTGTAATCCGTTTACAATTACTACTACCCATTTACTACAATTCTACTAAACGTAAAGACGTATCCAATATAGATTCCAAGTAAACTGTTTTCTATCTTTACTGCATTAGTATCATAAATAAACTATATTATTGACTCATAAAACTCAATATTTAATTGCTCTGTTGAATTTAAATCTAAAATGTATTACACACATTCAATATATGTGTAAAAATACAAGTTTAACAAAATTAATATTATTTTAGTCTAAAAGCTATTTCGCAGGATGTAAATTCAATAAGCTTATCGGCAGATTCCAACGAGGCCAGCTGTATCGTTGCATGAACTACAAGCCAAGCAATCAAGCGGCTTGTACAAGATTTACTGGTAATTGTTTAGGAGGAATTAGCCATTGAGGTAATCTGTAGTAATAGCCTAGATTTGTGGTGGGTTGGATTGTAGTACGACTTGTTGGCAGAGTACAGTAATATGTAGTGGCCAGTGTACGTTAATGATGTACGGACTATTACAGATATTGGTAAATAATAAAAAAAGAATTATTTAAACTTCGATAATCTTGTTGGATAAATATTTTGTATCTTTTTATATTTCAATAGTAATATACATTAAGCTATAACATATTTAATAATAAATGGAAGAACATATAGCAGAATACTTTAATTTTTTTAGAATACTGTGATTTGTAATGATGTAGACTAACCATGAGTTGTGTCTGCTGACAAATACGTATGCTGAGAGTGACGTATCTTTAAAAATATATTCTTAGTATTAGGACTGTAATTTATATGTTTATTTGTATAAAGATATAAAACAAAACATTCTTATCGTGTTGTTGTAAACGTCACATTTGATCATCAGCAGTTTTACTACCTTAAAAAGTTAGTTATGTGAGGTTTATTTTTATCTTATACATCCTACACAATACTTATTATGTTTGAGTTTTAGAGATCGATTAAATATGTATTATATTGAATTCTATGTATACTGTTCAACCTACTAGCTTTTGCTGATAAGAAATATAAGCTGATCTTCAACTTACAATAATCACCTTTTCATTTGCATATTAGACACCACTTTGTTTTTAGACATATTTGATAATATTTTAAATATCAATAATCCCTAAATAAATACACGTTTTATTAAGTAGTGTAATAAAAATGGTATATTTTATTACAATAGCCAGACAATTACTAATTATATTGTAAAATAAGTTCCTATGTTGAACAATTAAATGTGATAACATTTCAAACTACTTTTACTGTTAAAATATTGTATAATTGTATTGTTTATGTTATTAGATAAGGTAAAAAAGGAGATAAACTATAATTATTGCTATCGTCCGTCATTTAAGTAGAATTTATACAATATAGTAATTATGTTATTTTGGATGGGGTTTACTCTATTTTCTTCCAAGAACAAGAACAACATGAAAAAAATCAGGCTTGTAAATAAACGTTTACATGCCGCTAAATAATGTAACACTAAAAAATATCACTTAAGAGGTACAAGAAGTTTTGTACTAATAGAAAAACCATATGTTTTCTATGGCCACAACATTAGCGATTTTGTTTTGTCTTAACCATTAATCAATCTTTATATATCTCTTAAAATACCATAACATATTCCATTGGACAGCTTTAAAAGAAAAAATATTATCGTAGTCTCATTACAACACTAACTATGAAAACCTTTTATTAACAAAAGAACGAATGTAAAACACTATTAATACGATATTTTACCACTATTTTCCTGTGCTAATTTTTTTAGCAGTCAATGTATTTTGATTGAATATTTAAAAGCTCAGAACACCTTATACTTTTAAATATATGATGTTGTATATTTGACTAACTATGTACCAACGTAAATAACTTAACTAATACTACTGAACTATCACTATGTTGATAATTCTTAATTTTAAATATTCTTGATTTAAGTATAAGTGTATTATATATTTTACAACGATATATAAAGTTTGATCAGTATAATGTCTTTAAATAATCCAGTTCTCAGAGGTTTTGTGTACCTAAGTTCCAATTAAATACCACCCTACATTAAAACTTTAGCCTAAGTACTAGTAACAAACTTCGCAATTAGTTTTTTGAAAACCTTACTCATGAACTTCCAGTTCCTTCAAAGGTTGGAGCAGTATTGCCAAAGACATTGGAAGCATACGTTTATTACATATCAGTATTAGTTGAAATACTGTAAAATTGAATAATTTTTATAATATTCAATTTTAATATTATTAAAATATTATTATTCAATAATAATAAATTATTGAATAATATTTTATAATATCGAATATTTTAATATATTATTTAAATATTATTGAATATTCAATAATATTCGATAAATTAATTGCCAAACAATAAAAATTAACAAGCATGTATATACTCAGTGCTCTTGAATATGCAATTAATTAAAATACTCATATTCGGAAAACATGTTTTTTTATCAACTAGCCAATAATTTATGTAAATCATTTTACCACAGCTTTAGTAAATTCTCCGTCTCCCTTTATTGTACATGAAACATTTTAATTAGCCTAGTTTTCTCATGCTTGTATTTTAATTGTAACATTTTTAGCCGGAAGCTATTGTAAATAATAAAACTTGAGTTTTAAGGTAATATAATGTAATACTTATGAAAATATTATTTTTACTTATATATTACAATTAAAAACAGTGTTAAGAATTGTTAAAAGTCTTATAATTGTTAATATGTATTATTTATAGGTTTATTTCATAAGATGTTATTATTATAAGGTTAGGTGGTAGAGAGGACTGTCCAGTCCTAACCTCGCCTTAAAAATAAAGTCGTTTTTTCATTTCATTTCATTATTCAATGGAACTTATAAGAATAAACCTTTTAGTTAGTTTTGTTTACTAAGTTTTACTTTTTTACGTTACATGTATATAATTATAACAATAGCAAGTAAAATAACAATAAAAAGTATAGGTTAACTAGACGAATAAGGAACAAGGTTGATTTATAAAATATATTAGTAAAACTACAGACAATGGAGATCTATACAAAATTTTTATATATTTTTATCACTATAATATTGTTAGGGGTTTATAATATAAAAATGATAAGTATAAGACTTACATTTACTAAAAATTCACAAACTATTTGTACAGAATAAAAGACGAGTTATAACTGATACCATTCAACGTTCTCCCAGACATCAGCTGCCTTTTACATCAATAGTTCTATTGAAAACTGGAGTCAGACCGAACCAATTACAGCCTGAACTCAATTTGAGCGTTAAGGTTCCTTTTAAATCTTTATTCCTTTTCGTGAAGCATATACTTTATATGCTGGTCTGAGTATTATGCAATGTTCAATAGTTCAATATAGAATGAAAATGGGAATATTGAATCATTGACATATAAAATAGTGCATATGATTATTAAGGAAATGCTTTAAGGTTTTACGTTGTATCTTATGTTTTAGTACAAAAATGTATACTTTTTACGATTACAGTACTAAATAAATTTAAATGAAATAAAACTAAGAATAGATATAAGTAATAATCGCTACAACTCTGTTAGATATAAAAACGATTACAAGTATATTTTGGACTTGGAAGTGTATTGATTACACTTCAAGCATGCTATAATGCAAACTGTATTTTTACACTATCTCTTACTTACGTATATCTGCTCATTCTTACCTCCTCAGTTACGATGTTACATTACTTTACATTACTATGTTTTGGTCATTCACAGTCAAACTAATACATTAAAGGTTGTTGGTAAAGTGGATCGTTAAAGATTAAAACGTAATTTAAACTGTATCAGAGTTAATAATGGTATTTATTTTGAACCGCAATGTTGTTAAGTATATATAAATTATTTTGTAAAATTTTTGAAAACATATTTATAGACATACCAATATCCTAAAAGGGAACTCATTTATAAAGTTGGTAATATTCTTTTCAAAACAAAATTATCAACTCCTCTTGTGTTTGGATTACTACTGTAGGTGTATCAATATTGGTATACACTGTGCCAATATTAATGGTCTTTGTATTATAAAATAATTAATATTAGCTAAATGTTTTATCGATTTATAACCCATTTTCAGATATATATGACATTTGACTTCTTACTAGTAAATATATAAAATAAATGAGCTGTGTTTTTTGTTTTATAAGTAAGGTCGACAATATGTTTGGTCAACTCTTAATTGAATTTATGTGTGTTATATATTACAACTAATATCATTTTAAGATTTATAAGTAATTTATTTACATTGAAACTTAAACGAGTTTTTTTTGTGGATAAATGGTTTATATTTTGAAAATATTTCTTAATTTTATTGAGACCTGTTTTCCTACAAACACGAATATATTATTATAAAGACCTAATAATACATTTAAATTTAGCATATTTTATAAAATCGATGCTATACATGCTATAGCAAAAAATGGCTGTGTTCATAACCGGAGGTAAATCGAGCCAATTATGGGCTGAATAAAAATGGGTGTGCAGGTTTAATTTCATATCTCACATTCTATTCACGTGAAGCACCGCTTGATGTGCTGTGATGAATAGCACGTATAATTTACGTCAGATCCACTGTATGAGTGTTTAATAACGGATAATACTTTTAGAAATAGATTATTAGATATAATACTGAACATTAATACGTGTACTGTTCGGGTTTCTATAAATTACTTCGATACCTAAATATGAAAGCATTTATTTAAAAAGTATACTGACATACAACATTTTAACCGACTATAAAATCTTATTTAAATATTTGTCAAATACAAATATTTTAAATAATTTGAATTGTAACTTATCTAAGTGAAACAGTGTCCAACCATAGTTATGTAATAAAAATTAGTAAAATAAACCCATAGAACATAATATAACACAAAGTATGATTGGTCTTTATTAAAATGGCTATATTTACTTCTTTCCCTATGACATTAAAATACCACGCCTAACATTCTACTTGGACACCCCAGATTATTATAGTCTCTAAGTCTATGTGGTTGACGGGGAGGCATACCGGAGTTTATAGGACTGTGAAAAGAACCTCTTGCTTCAAATTACTAAAACGGCAACAACTAGGTAGGTCTATTTATGGTACTTGAAAACTTTAAATTCAAATATATAAACAATTTATCTCGATTTCATTCGATATAAAAAATATAAAGAATAACATTCCAAAATTATTGCTCATGAATCTTCTTGTTATTATTTATATAAACATATACAATGACACTAAATAACAACAATTATAAAAAATAAGATTGTTTATATTACAAATAAATGTTTTTTTAGTAAAGTTACGCCTAAAGATCCCTTAATGTTTCCTTTCATTCATTGCTTCATAACCGATTATTTTATATTTTATTAATGTAATGTAAAATCTACCACCTATCCTCCCAAACTCCTGGAGACGAATTGAATAATCGAGGAAATTTAACTTTGTTTTACAATTGTACGCTTTTAGAGAATTTTTATGGGTAAGTAGAAGGGTGCTCAGTATTCAATGACACTTACTTAGTTAATGGATTTCAAGTGTTACTTAAGCTCTTGTGAGAGTCTAGAAGCTTACTTCTTTAAGTACCGCACCATTCACAGTTAGTTATTCTTAGTGAAAAGGTTAAGTGAGTTGACGTTACTGGTTAATTTAAGTGGATGAAGTAGCTATGAGCTTTCATATAAATATAGTTATAATATACTAACAATAACTTAAAATATTATTACTCTTAAAACTATTTGAACTTTATAAGAATATATAATTGAATGGTAAATATAAACTTCCATGATTGTCAAAGCACATGAATTGAATATACAATTATATTGAATATGTGAACTAAATTTATAATGGTATTAAAATCTACTTTTACAATATTATAAAATAAATACAATTATCACTGTGGTACTATGGTAAAATTATATTTTATAGTTTTTACAATATGTATTTATTAAACATTGATGCCTTAGAAAACGTTTTATGCTATAAAAAATATTTCTTTTATAGTTTTATATGTGATGAAAACATAAAAACTTGCGACTGTAAATATTAGAGGTAACAGTAAACTTATATAAAAATAGTAATATTTTATACAATAAAAATGTATTAATGTAAATCAAATGGTCTTGTTTTCGACGTATTTATTTGTAAACCATAGTTAAACATACTAAATTATTATTATTACAATTTAAATTTCATTTTTCCGTATTTAATAAATTTCATGTAAATACGTATTTGATTGATAGTGAAAGTAAAAACAATTTGTCGAAAAGCACGATTCATCTTTAGTAGGAGAATGTTAGGTTAAATAACAAATAATTTTATAATAAATCGGCGTTTTCTTTGAAATGATATAAGATAATTAACTCTTTTATTTTATAATACAAATAAATGAAATAAATCTAATTAACTCTCAAAAGTGCAATAAAATATAATTTATTTTATTACAGTATACACAGGAAATAATACTTGTTGTATTATTATATAGATTTCCATCCAGAGTATACTTTGTTTATTTAGACTGCTTAAAATAAATTAATAACATTCCTATAATTTTGTACAAAAGCAATTTTTTACAGGTTTTTTATAATTTTTTTATTGAATATCCATAAACAACAAAATATGCATATTTAGCATAAAACACCAAACTAATATTTTAAATATGTGGTAAAAACTTACAAGACTCCTAAAACAGATCACATAAACATTTATTTACAAACAACATGTAACAGGTGTGACGTAATGATTGCATGTCATTGTAACTCACTGTTTAGAGACATCATTTCGAAAATAATGTTTAATTCAATACATTTTCAACCATTTCTGAAATATCAATCTCAAATTTGTTTTCAATCAATTGTAAATGAAACTTAGTGTCAATTAAATCAAATTAATATCCATAAATCATTTAAAATAACAATACATCATTACGAAATATTTTTATATCGTTAAATTCCAGTTTTTATCTAAGTGTTAATTAATAAATTTCTGAATAAAACCGATTAATCATATATGTTTTTGCATTATTTAGGACGTTTATATACATCCTGTAGAGTTGATTTTGTGGTTCATTAATCTAAAAATTCTGAACAATTATTAAGAACCCTTAAACAATTACGTATCTATTTATAAACATTGTGTATTTTTTAGAACCGCTCATAAATAAATGCGAATAAATAACTTTCCTTTCATGTATTAACGTACATAACAAAGGGGAGGTGTGGTCAGGAGCATATTATTCTACAGGTTTTTTTATAATAAATCATACTTAATATAAAATCGTTAAACTTCAAAACTTTGTAGTGTAAATTATAATATATTTTTTTAATATTTGCAATCATTGAATACCATTTTTTCATCACAATAATTCTTTTTATTTTTTTAACATATATAATATTGATGCTACTGAATTATATATATTTTATTCAATTGTGGCCATTTCAAAACATATTGATAATAAAATCCTTAAATTAATACAACTTATAAAAAAAGTACGTGAAATCAACATATACTCTTACTGACCAATGCCTCTTATTTTTCAAATATTATAGGTCACTTGCCAATAAAATGTACGGTGCTATGTTACAAACTAGCCAGGCGTGGTAGACAATAACGAGCTTTTGGTCTCGTCCAAACCGATCTCCATCATCAGCTCAACTTGGGTAGTTAGTCTCGAGGGAGTTATATGAAACTTCTAAACACGAGAAGGCCTAACTAAAATTTGATCACATATAATTTAATATTATAAATCACTTATTCATTAATAATTTTCTTATTTTAATTTTAAAAGTTTTTATAATGGCAAATAGTTCGCCAATTTTACTCACATTTAAAAACGATTTATATTATTTACTCACTAGTTTATATGCATTTTATTAAGTAATTTTTTTTAATTAAGTTATGTTGAGCAGCTAATTGTTAAACTATTACTTAATTTAAGAATCAGGTATTAAACTGAAATCCTAATAACGTAGTTAATGAGTTCTGATGCAAGCATTACGTTTAGATTTACGTTGTATTACATTACAAAATTGTTGAGAACATAATGTTGGTTTCCACATTATTGTAAGAATATTTTGTATAATTTGTATTCTTATGGATGCCGTCAAGATACAATACTATATATAATTTTTTATTTGAAATTTACTAATATGTTTATTAATTATGTTACTAATATTATTTTACATTACTTTTCATATTTATATGTATTTGGGTCTAATAAGATATTAGTTTTGAATTAATATAATTTTTTTTATTTAATGTCTGATTTAATTGTTATCAAATTAATAATCTTTTGATTGTATGAATGTTAAGAAACTCAGCAAGTTTGTTAATAATGAAGAAACAAAATTAATAATGCTAAGTACTAATTGAAAAGTAACAATGAAAGACATAAATGGATAAAAATGTATTTTATGATGTAAATATTATGTCAAATGTATTTATGAATAAGATTTTTCCTCAAATAACTATAGGCTAGAGGAATAAATAAAAAAGACTACTTGTACAATATTTTTTGTAAAAAATAAATAAATAAAATAAATAAATTTAATAATGATATTTACTAATACTAATATTTAATAATAGTACTAATAAACATTATATTAAATATATTTTAATTGGTATTTTATTTCCATCAGGTCAACGCTGTCTTCCTCTTAAAAATCACACCTCAACTATGATACTAAAAGTTCTAGCACAGTTAATGGACTGTATATTAATACATAAGTTACCTTTACCGTAAGGTAGTGCTCCACATTATCCCACTGGGGTTTCATGGTTAATTTATTGGAAATCGATATAAATACAGACATAAATTATGCAACACAGATAGTAATGCTATCCATTTATATGGCATCAGTTAATCCCTGCTTATAAACATGTATTTTATTTATTGACCTAACCTATTTTTTAACTAAATAATTTTCTTTTATTATATACCAGGTGGTACAGGGAAGACATTTTAATAAATTTAATTTTAGCCTCATTAAGAAAAGACAGGAACATCGTAATTGCAGTGGCTTCTTCAGGTATTGCAGCAACATTATTGGCTGGAGGGAGGACGTCTCACTCTGCGTTTAAACTGCCTTTAAACTTACGCCACTCTGAGACTCCAATGTGTAACATCTCAAAACAAAGCGACATGGTGGAGGTTCTCCAATATTGCAAGTTAATAATTTGGGACGAATGCACAATGGCTAACAAGACAGGAATTGAAGCTTTAGATAGATCTCTTCAAGACAATAGAAATAACAGAAACCTGATAGGTGGAGTAAAGATCTTATTGGCTGGAGACTTCAGACAAACTTTGTCTGTTGTACCTAAAGGAACTCGAGCTGATAAAGTCAAAGTCTGCCTTAAGAGATCTATTCTTTGGCCTAAAGTCCAAGTTCTTGCCTTGAAAAAAAATATGCGGGTTCATCTTAATGGCAGTTTAAATGCAGGAGAATTCTCAAATTGACTTTTAAAGATCGGCAATGGAAATCTACCTGAGAAAAACGGCAAAGTTAGTATTACACCAGACTTATTTAAACTTGTATGTGACTTGCAAGCGTTGTCTGAAAACATTCACCCAGATTTAAAAAATTTTTATTTAAAAGATTTGTCTTGGTTTCGAGAAAGAGCTATCCTTACACCAAAGAATGACACTGCTACAAGTATCAATAATATATTATTGGAAAATCTGCCAACTCAGACTGTATGTACCAATCGGTGGATTCTGTGGTGGAAGTAGAAGATGCGGTTCACTACCCGGTAGAGTTTTTAAACACGCTTAATCCTCCAGGCAATCCACCACAAAATCTTTACCTTAAGGTTAGAGCTCTAATAATGTTGCTAAGAAACCTGGTACCACCTAAGCTTTGCAACGGCACTAGGCTACAAGTAAAAGCGTTGCACAAAAACGTCATAGAAGCAACAATATTTACTGGATGTGGCCAGGATGAAGTAGTCTTCATTCTACGTGTTCCCCTAATACCATCGGTTTACCATTTTCAGTTTAAAAGACTGCAGTTTCCTGTGAAGCCCTGCTTTGATATGAAAATAAATAAATCACAAGGGCAGTCTCTGAAAATGGCCGGCGTTGATCTGAGGGAAGACTGCTTCTCTCATGGTCAATTATATGTTGCTTGCTCAAGGGTTAGCTCTTTAGAAAGTTTAACGATCCTTCAACCACAGGGTCAAACAAAGAACGTTGTCTACAAAGAAATTTTATAATTTACATTTGTGTTCCATCACACGATTTTATATTTTTTGTAATATTATCAATTAACTTACCGCTAAGTATTTAAGTAAATAACCATAGCAAAGCACGGGTACTTAGGTAGTATTTTATAAATAAATGTTCATATCACTTTTACTATATATTGCCTTTGATCTAAATGTCTTAACGTGTTTTTAATAAATAATAAAAAAATACAACATATATTTGAATCCTATGTATAAATTCTTAGTTTATAATAATTGAATTAATGTTTAAAAAATACTATAGATATTTTAAATAAAATTCATCTTATCCATAAGCGTGTAAACGTAAAAAAAGATTCCTAATATGTCTTGGCATTTAACCCTTAAGACATACAAAAATTACGTATAAAAATTAGAATAATAAATTATATTAGTTTAATAATTATTAAAACTTGGTATTAGGCCTACTTAGTTTTAATAATATTTATTGAAGTTATTTCGATGCCTTAAAAATTACTATGTTATTGCGGTATAAGCCAAATGGTTGGAAAACGTTTGTGTTTAAATTTAAAACGTTTTGATAGTTTGTTGTTTTTAATTTACTCTCAACAAAATATAAATATTTATTATAGTTTTGAAATTTAGTTTCATTACAGTAAGGTGATATTTATTATTCTTAATTCTATGAATGTTAATATGATTTCATGTTAAAAACATTTATTTGTATTATACATTTGCAAAATATTGCTACAAGAAACATTATATTTTGGATGTATATTTTAATTGGTAGGCTACTTAATTTAAAGTAGCTTTAATATGTTATAATTGTGAATTAAAATTTTGTTTAGTGATGTCAATACACTTACAAATATGTCTCATTTTAGGATATATATATTAACACACAATCATATATATTATTTGGATTAACCATTTCAACTTAAATTGTAATTTATTTATAACTTGGTTTAATTTTATTTGCAACAACAGAATTTTAGACTGTGATTAATTTTTTTCTGTTATTTTATTAATTTTTTAATATTAACATCGTGATTATGCTTTATACTTTTTTTTAATCCATATTATTGCTTTCTTGCAGAAATTTTCTACTACGTTTAAGTGCTTCATTCTTTTTTATGTCAAAATTGTTTTGCCTAAAGGTGTTTTATATTCAAGACAGTGGGTGTTTATTATTAAAAAACTACAATAATAAAATAATAAGAAAATTATCATAAAATAACATATTTACAATTTTTAACTTAAAATTTCTCTGCAGGAAAATATGTTAAATTCCTAAACCTGACTACAGAAATAATTTACCAAACTACACGTAAAGGGTGTGACGTAATGGCTTCATGTCACTGTAACTAACTAGTTAGTGACTTCTCTTCTTGAATAATGTATATTTCAGTAAATTTCGGACAAAACTGGAAATTTATTTTCCTATTGTGTGTGTTTCTGTTGTTTTTGAATTTACTGTCACATTAAACCAAAAGTTGATATACCACTAAGTCCTGTGCAAAATTTATTGATTTGGCTATAAAGTTAGTGCCATTGTATTAATTTTATTGGGTTATACTTTATAATAAAGTACCATATCTAGAATATCATGAAATATATTAGAATTTATGCTGAAAATAAGAAAAAGTCAAAATTGTATGTATTAACGAACTATAAGAATTAAAAATATCAGCTGTGCAGGCAACCCACAAAATAATAGTTTATCTTTTAATATTTTGTGGATTAAAAATAATTTGTTTCCGTTTGTTATAACTAGAGCTAAGAGATCTTGAAACTAATCACAAGTAATGCATTTCTAAAACATTCCTAGGATTGTGAGTATTATACATGATATTGGTTTTATTAAATTTAAATACGTTTATACATAATAATAATTAGGCTACTTAGTAGCTTTATTTTAGTTGCTATTATATTTAAAATTTTTCATAATATCATTCATTGTAGTCACGTAAATTGTTCATAATAGTGAAGAGTTATTTGTCTATAGTCTGTAATAATCCATGAACGTTTATTCTTTACATAAATGTTGTGTCCATTATTTTAACGAACAAACTTTTAGAACAGACCTCCGCTAGTAGCAGAATGAAATGAAATTATTGATTGTTAGTGTGAAAGATTTCTAAAAACGTATTTCAAACACATACGATCTACTTATCTCATTTGAAACATTTTATATTCAAGAATGAAAATAAATAAGGTATTACAATGTGATTAAAAGTTTTAATAACTCAATATTTACAAATATAAAAAACGATATATTTTTTAGAGTTGGAAATACATTGGGCAGTGGATCCACGGCTATGGATTCGGACTGTGGAGGGCAAGTTCCAAGATTTGAATCCCCACTAAGCCAACGGTGGTACTTAATTTGTTGAATGAAGTTCACGCACAGTCTTGCAAGGCCCATGTGAACTGCCGAGTGAAGTTTTTTTTTTTTTTTTTTTTTTGTTTTTTGTTTAAGAGGATACATTAAACCTAACATGTTCGTATTAGTAATTATTACTAAAAAATATTAAATGTTTAGACATAGACCACAGTTGATTCTCTCATTTTTAACATATAAAGAAATATATACTGATTGTTAGACAAAACTAACGTTTTAAGTAATAAAGTGTATTTTTTTCAACCTAAGTGAACTTTCCAAGACTGAATCCTTATTAAAGGGTAAATTATGATAGCAAAAACATTTTCTTAAAACTAATCATAATGCACACGAGTAAATATAATTTCATATATATAAAAAACCATACTTGGGATTAACGATTAAAAATAATTAACGATTAAATTTAATCGTTACTTTTTCTATTAACTTTTTAACTTATTCGTTAGTTTTGGTAATGTTTAACTTCTAACTTTAACTAGTTGAAAATCTTGCTAACGGTTAAAGTAACTCAGTTAGTTTTTCAAATGTGATAAAAGGTGCAATTTGGTCCGAGGAATGTGGACTGGGCAGAAAGTATCTAAAACTCAGGTCAAAGACCGATTGTTTTCCTCATCCTGACGCCCAATTGTCACCGACAAGCAAGGTCACTGTTTTGAAGACGCACCCCCTACCCTTTACTCACATTTTACTGCCTTATAAATAAAAAAGGTGGACCAAACGAGTATACCATTGTTGTGGGATTGACTTGTGTCCTTGAAATGATCTTTTCACTTGACTAGTTTATGTTTAGGGGTAAAGTTGAGATAGTCATTTAGTTATCTTGTTTTAAATCAACGTGTTGGGCTTAAGCTTGTTTATCTGTCATAAACTCTAATACTGTAATTTTACCTATTTACCCATCTATCTGTATAATTAATTAGGAAAATCAGTTGCATTTTGACGTTAATGCTGTCAATACTTGATTAATTGATCATTACATAAAATCCAAATTGTCCTGTTAAAAAGAAGTCGGGAAAAACCATTTAAATGGTTAGTCAATCCAAAATTTCCTCAAGCGTTTACTTTATTTTAAATTAGGCTTACTAGGTAAATTCAATCCAGTATATGATACCACGCAACAGAATAAACTATCTTCAAGATTGCAGAACATATTTCAAGTAACAATTGCTATATTTCGTTCTGTTTTCATTATTTTGCTATCGGCACCGTCGAAAAGAAAAGATAATGATAATACTATCTTTAATATTAATAATATTATCAATGGTAATTAGTTTTGTATTTTTTTAATGATTTATATAGTTTTCATAATTTTTAATTTACTTATTTCAGTAAGAATAAAACATGCACTCAGAACGGCAAATACTTAAACATCTAATATAGAGTGAATATATTTTGTTCAGTTTTTCTTTACCGCTAATCCCCATACTTTCTTATCAGTGACCCTTCCTTATCATCGCACGCCTGATAAAAATCACCTGGAGTCAACATGTCACGATATTATTTGGCCTTTCTTATTATCTGCGCCAGTTAAAAAAAGTTTTGTTATCGTGAATTTCCTATAAGATAGTTATTGATTTTTCAAAGTATAGCTTAAAAATGTAAAACTTTAATTTCAAAGACTTATGTCAGTTTTTGTTAATAATTTTAGAAATTAAATTAAATATTTAATTTGTAAGATTTCGGACAGTTATATAACAAAAATTACTGTAGAAATTGCTATAGTCTAATTAATAGTATTGTATGAAAATGTACTATAAATAGGCCTATTTATCTAAGATATTATAAATAATAAAAGATAATACAGGTTGAGTATTTGTTTATGTATATTTTACTGTACCAAAACTAACTTTTAACTTTCAATTTCAGTTAATTTTCTAATACTTTAACTTTAATCAGTTAGTTTAAATTTATTCTAACTTTTAACTTCAATTAGTTACGTTTTTAGAGTATTAACTTTAACTTTGTTCAGTTAAAAAAAATCATTAACTTTCCCAAGTATGTAAAAAACCATGTATGACTATTATTATCCTCGCATTCATCAAAACATTTAGACATTAAATGTTTCAGACTTTTAAAGACTACTAATTTAGACTAAACGTGCAACTCAGGCGCAGTATCACCATTTATAGAGAATATATCATGTTAATAGTAAAAAATTAAATTGAGGAGATAAATAATCAAATAAAGTGTATTAAACCTTGTGTAATTTTTATTTTTGTCGAAATATATTTTCACAACACGTACATCTCGAAAACTAGCAATGTTTTAACTTAATTGACTAAATTTAAGTTTTTTTTTTTTACTAAATAGATAATAAGTAATGATAATGCCAGATCTAATACCTTTAAGACGTATTTTTCCTTTATCTAACAATTTTTATTTTTAAGCATTGGTTTGCTGTAAAACAATTCTAAACATGTGTTTACAGTAATCAATCACGTAAGTCAGTCCTGTAAAAGAAAATCTAAACAGATATATTAACTATCGAATTTAGGATTCCCATTGATGATGGAATGTTAGGCTAGTAAAGAATGTCTAAAATGATAACAGGAAACCAACCATATTTTCATGATGATTTGACGAAGCTTTTTACACCTCTGGTTAAAAATTATACAAATATATCATTATGTTATTATTGTGTAATAAAATTGTTATAAAATAAAATAATTGATAACGTTGTTATTAATAGACTTCGATGCAAATAAATATCATTACTATTACTATGTTTTTTTCAAGTAATACTATAAAATAGAAATACAATTTCTGATACCATAATATTATAAATGTTTGGTTAAATATTTCGTTAAAAATAATAACATTTGTATGTACCAATAATAGTTTAAATGTAAGCAAACTTAAATTACCTAATTACAATACTAAATTTATTCCTTCAAAGTTTGAAGTAAAATGAAAGATAAATTTTTCTTTAAAAGGAAATAGCACTCATTTGTTTATTCATACTATGATTATAATTACGTTTTACTAAGTTATGATAATGTTGTGTTTTGTTTATTTCAACGAGATATAAATATTGGAAGTATGTAAGAATACTGAGTGGTTTGATCACATATAAAACATTTTTTAAGATTATATATCAGGTATTGCCAAATTTATGAAATATTTTACCTATATTATTGTTTGAGCCAAAGAATTATCTCATTCACAAGTTTATCTCTTTACATTTGACGTTTTTGTTTTCACATAGGTGGTAAAAAAAACACATTCATATCTTAAAAAATACCACATTTTCAAAAGCATTTTATATCTTCGTAAGTGATTTTTTGAATTGTAAAATGCCATAAACTCTTTTATTTTAGAAATAGCAGCCATTAAACATTTTTAAATTTAAATAAATAAAATATAGTAAATAAATTTTGAAATGAATTTATAGAAATACTTAAATACTAAAATTTAATTGAAACACTAGCTTTCATTTAATATTTAGGTTTTTATTACAAATAAAAAAAACACTAAAAATATCTTCTTTTCACTACCCCTATATTTACTTTTTTTTAAAATATCCTGGTATTACATTTTAACATCAGGAAAATTACATGTACCACAAAAAAACATTTAATAAACACACCAAAATATTGAATGTGTTCATACAAACGATGCATATTTCATTTAGAAATCGTTTTTATGACAACAATACAGGAATATTAAATAATTTTACAGTTGAATTTATTTGAGTATTACGATTGAAAATGAGCTGAAACTCAGACCGACACTACGTATTTAGAAATAACACACTGTAGGCCCCTTAGCTGTCTTGGTTATTGAACTATATAGGGTAATCCGTAGCGCATTGTATGCAACGGTTTACCCTAGTTCATAACAAAGACAAAACTCATTCACATACCCTCATAAAACAATACCCCCGTACTTGTAAGAGGGGGGAGTGGGTCATCAAAATACTGCACGTTAGGTGGTTTTATAACAATCCTTATTCAACTCTCATATGATTCCCATCGGTGTCTTAAAAATAAATAAACTAAGCTGTTCATATAAAACATATTGTACATTAAATATAACTAAATTGTATTATTAGACAATACATAAGCTCAACAATGGCAAGATACTCTCTAATATTCAATATGATCCGTAGTTTGCCTTCATGTTTTTGAAATGTTTATCACCAGCTCAAATATGTCGGGTATTATATCTTAATACTTTTTTTTACTTTTTAATTGTCCAGGTGACCTTTAGTTTCAACAGTTCTGACCAGTAGACTGACTGCTCTAAAAATATCGTTTATTGGATTTTAGTGTCTTCCATTTTCTCTTTATCATCGTACTAATATTTTGTCAGATTAAATCCAATTGGCAATGTAGTTTTCGATCCAAATCGTGTTCATCGGCTGACATTCCCGTCGTTACATTGGGAAGTAAATTAATATTCAAATACTGGTTGTACGTGGTTGAAATATTGTAATATAGCTTTTGGTGTCTCTGTCTGACGTAGTTTCTCCAAAGAATTCTTCATTATCTAAAGTCTCGTCTTGATTTTTTGAAGGTGGATGGTTGACCGAACTTGAAATATGTTCTATTTTGAAGTCTTTATACAACTGTGAAAAGTAAGAAATAGTGAAAAAGCGTACCCATTATCAGTTACGACGAGCTTAAGTATTCCACGTCGAAAAATTATCACTTTGAGTTGTTTCATAGTTTTTACAATTGTAATACAACTTATTATAGTTATTCTAAACTACCTCAGAAAACTCATTTACGTAAAAAGGGGAAGTTTTACCTGAAATTGTTCCATCGAAAATTCACATTTATTCATGTCCAAGGTATAGTTTCACCCATCACTAATGTGGGTGCAAGGGTGGGTAGGAGGGTCATAACCACTCGACATGCCGTAGTTGGTGGGTAAGTTATTAACACAGTCTTTCTGTGATAAATTCCATGACATACCCATCCACAGACCATGTGACACATTTCAGTAAATGTTATATAGCCCAGAAGTAAATAACTTGTTTTGGGGTTGGGGAGTTGTGTAAATATTTAAAGACTAGAAAATTAACTTATAATGTCAATATTAGTATCAATTGTATGGCCAGGGAACGTATTTACGCTAACGATTTAATTTGTACTATTCCTTGATTATTATTATATAGATAAATCGCTATTTTCATGTTTATTCAGAAACGTAGAAAACCAATGTACCTGGAAGAGAACGTAACCTAGGATAAGATGTCGTTTTTAGTCCAGTCGTAAAAGTTTGTACATACAATTCCTATTATTCCTATACAATTCCTATACCATTTTTAGTAGAAGTATTCCTTAACATTAAATATATAAGAATTGAAGGGATAGTATTAGGCTGTTATACAGTATATATTTTGAAATAAGACACAATGCATGCGCAATTAAATATATGAATTTAAAATCTATTTATAAGAATTGAATCGGGCGTAATCGGGAGGTTTCGGAGTATCCGAAGGTGGAGCTCGGCCCGTAAGCTCCAGTACGCGCTTGACGTTCACGCGAGCCGGATGTGGAACAGCCCCCGTACAGTTCCTTTCCGGATTTTGAGAACTACGTTGGATCCGGGTTATTCATACATTCTTTAAAGTTTTTAGAGTGACTTTTATTTGAAATAAAATCATACACTCATAACAGTTGATAAATATAATTCTAAGTGTATATATAATATAATACTACTAATTTACTATTCAAAATATGATTGTAAAAGTAATATTGCTTGCACTACTAACAACTAGCTTGGCTTCTGATGAAGAATTGGATATCGTCACTGAAGCTCCCAGTATGTATTAATATTATGCTAAGCCTATGGAAAATAATAAATATACTTTAATTATCCCCTACGTAATATACCGATTGGAAGGATATTAAGGCTAATCTTTAGAATTGATCAATAGAATTTTTATTTATTTATTCATATGTTTGATTGCAATTTTCTATTGAAATTGAAAATGTTTTAAAAAGTAAGGTTCTATAATAATCATACTTACTTATTAAATAATTTTAGCTATGAATATTGTTGAGTTACCCATAAATTATATGTGAGCTTCTAAATCGGATATTCATTACTCCTTTTATAGCCTAAAGATAATGTAATTATTGTATCCTTTACCTGAGTTTTCATATTAGGATAAAAACAACAACTCATTATTACAAAACACATAAAATAACAATTATTGGTTCATAGAGGAATATGTTTTTTCCATTTATTTAATCTCTTTTAACTCCCCATTATTGTTCAAATTTAGAACTAAATTATAAGCAACTTTTTAAAATATAATATATACTTTGGACTCTATATTGGTTTGTTCTTATCTATCTGAATATGTTACTATATAAAATTACCTTCCTAAATACAAAACGTTCATAGACGTTAGTAACATAAATTACTATACGATATATTTTTGCAATATTATTATTGAATATTTTTCATACTTTTTGTATTTACTTTAAACACGTAAAATGTAAGGTTTATCTAATAGAAATTACGTTGATAAAAAGATTTTTTTTTACTCTTAAAAATATATCAGGAAACCTATTTGCATCTGATATAAATTAGTACATAATACATTTAATTAATTCATATTCAAAACCTATGCATCACAGTTTGTTTGTTAAAAATGTTTTTTTTTAATGTATGCGTTGGTAGTCTGTTTAGTTTATTTGTATGAATATCCATTAAAAAAAAATATGTTTATTTACTCTGTCATAAAATAACGTTTTGATACCACATAAGTACTAGTTTATTTACTTTAACTTCATTTTAAAAACAAATTATCAACTTTATTCTTCAGAAAATAGATTTTATATTCTACGAAGATGGCGTTTTAGTAGAATGTGCTTGGTGGTTGTCTTGTCTTAAATATGAATTTAGTACTTATTTGAAATGTTAACTTATTTTATAATTTTGGTAGCCCTAACGTATAAAAAGCAAACGGTGTACCTTTTAATAAGTTCTTAAATAATATTTGTAGATATAACAGTTATAATTATTATTATATTAATTAATTATAACTGTAACTTGATTAGTCTTACTTAATAAAACAAAAATAAAGTAAATATAATGTGAACAAATCAGAAGATCATAGCTAAATAATATTGGTCTTATTTTTTTTTTATTTATAGTAAGTTGTTTTATATTTCCAAATATTTGATTATGTTTTCGTACCTACGGATTTGTAATATGGTAATTAATAGAATATAATACTTTACAATGCACTTAATTTTAATGTCGATTAGAAGACTACTAATTTTTATAGTAATTCTAACTGCCTTATATAATAACAGAAAAAAATTGGGTCCTATAAATAAAAATAGATTATTTCATATAAAATGTTTGTCTTGAATATAATATTTAACCTTTCTTAAACGTCAAGTTATCTCTACAAAAACAATTAATGCTTAAATGTTCATATCTTTTTTATGAATGTGTCCTATTTACAGCAATAAACCTAAATTATAAAAGTACTAAAAATATAAATAACGCTAATAGGAAACATTATTTGTACCCACAAATATATTTCAGGGGTCAAATATAATCATTCTTAGAAATATTAATAAGCAATTCTTTATCCCAACGTTAGTTATTGTTTTAATTTACAACAATTGATAGGATAATACAAGAAAAAATATCATGCAGTTCTTTTAAACATAGAATAGAATTAATAGTTAAAGTTATATAAAATCTGGGTGAGAACAGTTTACAAGCAGATGTTATTGAATATTAATTACATATATGTAAAATGATCTTCAATAAAATTTATGTTAGTGTATTACAAAGAAGAATAATATAAAGGTGGATGAACGATTGAATGGGCCTGGGTTGATTTTTATGCTCTTGATTCTCGCTGAGTTACTGGGTGGTAGTTCGGTTTACATGCATAGGGAGGACTGGGACAAAATAGCACATCCACTTCCTTACATCTCTAACCTTACTGATTTATTTTAAATAGCTACACATCTTATCTTTTTTTTAAATGTTATATTTCGGCTATACAGTCTGAAGCCATTTTCAAACATTTAACAACATAAATAGTTTTTAATAAAATATAAATTAATTAATAGATTATATGTTTTAAAAAAAAATTAACAGATGATTTAATGAATGAAAATAGTTGAATGTTTACTATATAAATTTTGATACAAATTTTTTAGTCACTTATTAATTTTGAATTTTATTTAATACTTCTGATTTAATAATAGGCAGGTATATTGGGCATAAAGTGGCACTAGGTTATGAAATGCAGCTTTCTACAGCCATACATGCTGCTTCTTTTATTGTTCTTTCTTTCCATTTACTTTCTTTATATACTATACTTACTGCTGTCCATTGCAACTAATGCTCTTCCGCCAAAACAGGATCCAAAAGTTTAGAATAGTTTTCCAATTAATTGTTTATGGTGTTTTTATCAAAAAATTTTAAGTAACAAAAATAAAGATAATACCAAATCAAAACCTTTAACAACAATTGTTATACCTTACTGTATATTAAAAGTAAATCAGAAAAAATCAGAAGAATCAATAAAAAATTTAATATTAGAACTTCATTTGTTACAAAATTAAAAATTGGAAATTTACTAAGAAAAGTTAAACCATATAATCAAAATCAAGAAACCAAAAATGTTGTTTACTAAATTCTTTGTTAATTTGATTTAAATTATTTTGGAGAAACATCTCGACCGTTATAAAAGAGAAAAAACAGCATAAAAATGTATTGGAAAACTATTCTAAACGTTAAGATCATGTTATGGCGGAAGAGCATTAGGTGCAATGGACAGCAGTAAGTATAGTATATAATGAAAGTAAATGGAAAGAAAGAACAATAAAAGAAGCGCCTTATACCTGCCACCTTATGCTCAATATACCTACCTATTATTAAATCTGATGTATTAAATAAAATTCAAAATTAATAAGTGACTAAACAATTTTTATCAAAATGTATATAGTATATATTCAACTATTTTCATTGATCAATTAATCTGTTAAATATTTTTAAAAACATATGATCTATTAATTAATTTATATTTCATTAAAAACTATTTATGTTGTAAAATGTTTGAAAATGGCTTCAGACAGAATAGCCGAAATATAAAATTAAAAAAAACTATGTGATGTGTAGCTATTTGAAATAAATCAGTAATGATTACCATCATATAAATTACATACCGTCAAGAATCTCTGACCTTTAATGACAGAATAATCGTTACTGTTCCGTTTCTCTATGTCTTTTTACAGTTATTTCATGTTTACTTAATATAAAAAAACAAGGATATAACAATATATTAAAACAAATTAAACGTTACATATTAAATATTTGTTATATACTAAATGCAAGAAAAAAACTTATTTCATTAAGTCATTCGGTTTTTATAACATTTAAACTTGTTGAAATCCAAGAACGTCTTAATAAAACTACCCTCTGGAGAATTCTTTAAGTTTATTACGTTTAATAATTTATATTAAATCACGAAAAAGTAAATCTGGCAAACCAATACAATAAAAATATAACTAGTAGGTTGAATAGTAATACAATACTTAAACGTTGTATGGAATTTGTAACTGAAAGGTGCATTTATAATTATAATATAATATAAGATATAATGTTAGTTATCTATGAAATATAAGAAATTAAAAATAACTAAAGCTTTTTCTATGGTGAATAATTAAAACTTATGACGTTTATAGCCACTGGTTCTATAAACACTGTTTTGTACGTAGAATTATTCGTATTTGTAAATTGTGATAACATTTATTCATAAACATATATGATACGAATTGGTACATCATCACATAAAAGTGTTAAAAAAAAGTTAAAGATCGTCTTATTTAACAAGGCGAAGTTATGGCTAAGGAGCCCTCTCTAACACTTAACCTGGGAACCAACGGCTTTACGTGACTTCCGACCCACAGGAGCGAGAGGGCTAAATCTATTAGTGGTCACATCGGTAATCGAACACGGACCGGCTGCGTGTCAAACCAGGCCTTAGCCCCATATCTACGGCCGCTCCACAGAAAATAGAGACATCACAAACTCATGTTTTAGTTCCATTGCTTAGATTATGGAAAAGTACAACAACATATTTAAGTAATATTTTTTTCATATTTACATTACTATTAAATGGTTTTTTATAAAGGCCATTTCTTTTTTTATATATTACGTTATAACTGAATGAATAAAGAACAAATACTATTACAAGGATTTAATGGACATAATATTTCGTTATAATAAATGATTATAAATATTATTTGCAATAAAATATCTATTTGAATGCTTTAAACTATTAATAGTGATTCTGTATTACGTGTGCAATAAACTTACAGATAAAATTTATAGTTTGGTTGATTTAATTTAGTTACTGATTGGTTTTTATATAACTCATATTATACGTACACTCTTATACTAAGGAAAATGTAAAATAATATGAAAGTTTCCTAAACTTATATAATTTGAAGTCTCTTTAGGGTTGCACTTCAATATAATAAGGTGTATATGGAATGCTTATACTTGCTTAAGTATCTCTATATTAGCTTATTGTTATTACATCATTTACCATAGCAAATTTTGTAAAATATGTCATTAATCGTAGAAATACAACAAAATATTGAATATTTCAACATTTGATTAAATTAACTTTTAATTTAACTTACAGTATTACTAAGTAAACTCACATCTATGTAACATCTAGTTATTTAGGGTTCAATTTGCTATCAAAGTACATTTGTGATTTTGTTTCTTTTGAAAAATACTTTAAGACTAATAAAATGTTTTGTAGTATCCAGTCGATTTGCTTCAAGACTTTATTTAGTGTTTTATATTCCTGGCCAGTTTATTTAATTTATTTTTTATGATTAGTATTTACACACTATTCTGTAAAAATGAGTAACTTTTAGTCAGAAGATCAATATTAAGATGTTTTACTGATCATAGAAAAATAATTTTAAACCATAATTTTTACTGTTGGTTTTTATAGAAATTAAAATGTTATTAAAATATTGTTTTCTCTTTTAGATAGTTATATGAAACTTATACATTACCCAATATAACATTTATTAAAACGAAAATATGTTTATTAATATCAATTACTTATGATTAAAGATTTCACAGTTTTATTTTGTTCTCTCCCACTGTTACATTAATTGCGATCCTTACCATATAATTTAAGTAATAATTTTACTCTAATCAAGCATTATTATTTATTGTTCTTCATCTGTGTTATTGTATTTTATTTATGTTGTTAACTATGGTAATACATAATATATGTTATTCTTATTTATAATTTACTAAATAACATTTCTAAATGTTGAACTGTAGAACTGTATGTTACGAAAAATAAAATAATAAATTAAACGTTTCGTCCAAGATAGATTATACGATACTGTTTATTATTTATAGTGATATTAATTTATATAACTAAGTTACCAATAACATAATGCATTTTAAAATTTAATATATGTGTTATATACTTTACATAATCCCTTAATTAACAGCATTTTATAGTATTAATGTTCTTTTTCCATCCTATACAAATCTATTCACGCAAACTATTTTTATTAGGTATATTTCATGTTATTAATATCAATACAAAGTAATTGTGTCGTATTAACACACGAATATTAGTGATTCATTGTTTAGTATAAATAACGTTGATCACAATAATATTGCTTTATTCGTAATAATATTCACATACGTTGTGTGGTGTTTGAAAATTATTTTGTATTTCTTTAATTTATAATTGTTATTTATAATAAATATATAGTAATATATATCTTATCTTTTGTATATAGTTATCTATCAATGGCTATAGATATTGCTAAATTGTGGTAGCAGTATAAAATAACGAAAGTGTAAAGGGGGCTACTACTGGTGCTGTGGTCGAAGGAACTCGAGTCTGTCAAACACACATGCACGACTATTGCACCATCCATCACGAGCTAACACCACCCCATTACATGAAAAGGGCAGCCAATCATGCACAACATTAAGACTTTGTAATTACTTGACCACAAAATTTACATAACAAATATGGCATGTGACATGTTGTACATTAACGTGTAGATTTTAACGATAAAGGCTCTATTACGGTAACTTTTCTTAATGATTACTATTTTTTTATTGAAGCTTGCTTAGTCAAACACACCCTGGAAGTACTTGTTCAAACAAGCTGTCTTGTTCATTCTTTCGTTAAAACAAATTTTTTAAAAATAGGTATGCTTGCTTATCAAGTATTAAAATAAATACGTAAATGCGTTGAAAACTCTAAAACCATTTCTTAGGATCGTAAAAACATCTTTAAATATAAATTCTTGAGGAAATACGTAGTATTTTTCAGTGAAAGTAATTACTACCTAGGATGACTGATAGAGGTTTTACAGAAGAATAAATTGCCCTTAACGTATGTGACTAAGATAAAGTATTTAAATTTAGTCTTTAACATGCTATTAACAGCCATTACTAATCAATTGTTTTTAATGGCTTTAGTTAATATGATGTTTTATTTAAAAATATAGCAGTTGTACACACTTATACACTCTAACTCATTTAAATAGATACAATCATTTAATTTCATACATACAATTAATGGTATAATTGTTCTTCTATGTTACATGTTTTTATATAAGTGTTAAGACATTATTTCACTTATAAAGAAGGCCTACATGTATGATGAGATACAATTATCAGCTTAATGCCTATACCAAAGGTTTGTAAGCTTATACCAAAATTATTAAAAATACGAAATTCATAATCATATTAAAAAATTTATCAAATTATAAATGTATGTCTCAATTATTTGTTTTTGAAAAATTATAAAAATAGCTTACGTTTTAAAAATGTTTATTAAATGGCACTAATGAAAAATCCATTACATAGATAAAATTAATATATTTTATTACTCTTTAAATTTTATTTTTATTGTTGTATTATTTATAATGATTGTTAACTTATGACTGTTACACTTCGAGTAGAAAAATACATTTATTTAAGACTTTAAGTGCTACTTACCAGTATATCATATAAAAATAAAGAAAATAAATTAAAGTTGACTGTTTGTAGGTGGAATTTCATCGAGTATCAATACTGATATGTTTCAATATTATAAAATAATATAAAAAATTAATTTAGGTTAAGGTATATGATGTCAATACTGATGTACATTCTAACAAAAATGTAGATTTTATTATGAAAGTTAATAAGTTTAAAATAAACTTAAATAAAGAGTAAGGGAAGTTTTTAATAGAATTCTTAAAAATGAGTTGATTCTTTGAAAATTACATCTAATCCTACATTAAAAAAAATCTTCTAAAATTAAATATTTTATATTTATTGAATAATTCGTGTTTTTCTTTTACGAGCTTATATCAATTTAGTAATTAAGGTCAGCCTACATTCTACATTAGACTAATGCTAGGCCCAAAAGCTATAGTAAGAATTTATTTTGTAAGCAATCAATGTTTTCTCATAAGCTCGTTATTTTTATTAATCCTCCCTCTTATGTAATATAATTATTGCATTATTCAACTAATTTTAGGAAACTCATAGATCCATGTATGTCTTTGACATATTATTTTGCCTCTTAGATCCATGTATGTCTTTGACATATTATTTTGCCTCTGTCATAATTTTATAATAACACAAAAACAACTTTTGCTACTTGTTAAGGCCATGGAAGTAGTTTTAAATTTATTAACCTCGACAGTTTCTTGTTGTAATACATATCTTATTGTTTGAAGTTAGTTGTATATTTTTATATTCTAAACATACATATAATTATCCATGTCTAAAAATTAAAATATCTTTGATTTTAATTTTAATATAATGTTTTATTTGAAGGAAAATCTAACAGTATCAGTAATTAGCTGTGGGATTGAAATGTATTCATACCTAAACAAATCCATTATTTATATTTGAAATTGTGGTATAAATATTAATTTAAAAAAAAACTTTACCTCTAAAACTGCAATGTGAGGTTAATATGACATAAGCATTTATTTATTACTTATTATTAGTTACATAATATAATTAATTTTTTTAATTAGTACTGTTAGAAAACTCTTGCATAAATAATATTAAACGTATGAGGGTTAAAAAGTATAAATGTATGGTCAAATGTTTCCAATATTCCTATTTTTAGAGAATTGTAATATAATATAACTTTAGTTAAGATGTTTATTTTTATAAATGCTATTAAATTGAAACAATTTTATATTATTTAAAAATAAACCTCTTATAAGCAATTGTCTCGACTAAAGGACTATTTTTAAATTGAACATTACATTAAAAAATAAAATACATTTTTTACCTCACGACACATTCATTGGAGAATTTTACATTAAAACCTTTAAATTAGCCTAGGCTACATTATAAAATAATAAAGTTTAAAAGTGTGCAGCTTGATCTCGAAATAGTTTTTATTTATGAAGCATTTGCCTGAATGGTGTACACAACAATGAAAAAGGATTTACAATAGCCAGACAAATATATTTACATTCCAAGGATACGTTGTAGTAAGCGTTAGTATATATTTAAATACGTGCGTTACATATTTTACAAGGATGTCATATATGTAGTTCCAGTGACTCAAGTAGAGTTTCTGGTTGGCTCGACGGCCAGACTACCCTGTGACCTAACGCCATCCACAGATCAAGACAGAGTATCTCTTGTCATCTGGTACAAAGACAAAGCTACAACACCAATTTATAGGTGAGTAGCGGTAGATTAATGCCCTTTATTCTATAATATTTTATGTTTACTTAACATAGGTGTGGTCATGAAAATATTAAACTTACTATTTTAAATGTTACTTCTATAAAATTATTGTTTCCCCAAAAATATAATAAAACACTTAAAGATTCGGTAATAAATCATGAAAAGTGTTAAAAAAAAGTAATTTTTAAGGTACTAGAACACATATTTTATTATTATCCTTGCATATTTATTTCATCTAAAAATGAATCATACTGTTTTGCCACCAATCTAAATATATGTGTTCCTAAAAAGAAAATTGTAAACACGAAATATTATTTTTAATACTCCAACAGATTGTTAAGTAATTTTTGAGAAGTGATTGCATCATAATTTCAGTGAGTAATTCTGACACTAATTCTGTTAGTTTTATAAGAACATATATAGTATAAATGAGGATATGACTATACCAAAAAGTATATAATTAATTATGCTAATTTTCATTATTCTGTAATTATGGCTTGAAAAATGACAGAAAGATGATTTGTATAACGATAAATAAGGTGTATAGATAAAATAAGATATAATTAAGGGTTTAAATGTTTTTGACTTAATTTGTATCTTAATTCTATAAGACAATGGAAGATGGGGTAAAATATATACAATGTCAGATAGTAACAAGTTTTAAACTAAATTGTATTTCGTTATTATAATTAGATGAGAATAGTTTTGATAAAGTTTAGACTACTGTATTGCACTCTTAATAATGACAACTGTTTATAACCGCTTACAATGAGAACTAGTCCATCATTATTTTTAAATGTCCTTGTACAACATCCATATTACTTAATAGTTTATTATAAATTGTGTGAAAAGAAATTGTTGTTTTATGACTTGTTGACAAACTGACTACTGTTTTGATTCAAACTAGTTATCATAAGTGGCTTTTATTGAATTCATGTGGAGCAGAATTAGGTAAACTCTAAAGATAATGGTTTTAAAGACGAATCAATTTTCAGATCATAAATATACCATTATACATTTTATTTCTCGATTTCCTATTATAAAAGGAAGATTATTAATCAGAGTTTACGTAGGTTGTTTCCATACCAGATGACAGCATACATAATTTAAATAAGCACAGATTTACCCATCTTGTCAAACATACCACTTGAAAACATAGGCTTGTATGTAGGAGTTTCACCCTTTAATAGCAATATACTCTTATGAGTTTTGAGGTTAGAGTTAATTATAACAAGGGTAGATATTTATTTAAAGAATCTAAACTGTTACGTTCATGTATATAATTGAATATTTATATGCAATGCTAATAATAATATTCACAGTACTGAGCTACTGACGGATACATCAAGCTACTTATCTGTCAAAAGCTGTAATATGTAGATTTCTCAGATTGTAGCTACATGTGTCATACAGAAGAGTGTTGGGAAACCTGACACCTGTCCATGAAAGTTCTGTCTGATACGTGTCTCAACTCTTGCAGCGCATTAACAAATGTCACTGGCTTTTTTAGGTCACAGTAAACATAGCTATCAAATATTACCTTAATAGTATTGTAGTGGGAAAATAAATTTAATAGGAGATTCAAAGCTTGACCATGGTAATTTAACGTATTATGAAAACTGCGTCATTTTTTAATAAAAAATGTATTCTAAAATCTAACGATCACATTTATTTCATTTCAAATAAATAAAGATCTGCTGAAAATAAAAACTATTTCACAAACTGGCAACGGCTTTATTAATAATTGAAAAAACATAAAAAGAGAACAAGAAAGATCAATAAACAATAGTTTTAGCCAATATGTGACAAAACCAACATTTTTCTAACACTTACCCGAAAAGAACTTTAGTCAAACATTATTTCGGCGAAAGGTAGAAGATCGTTGTCGGCGAACACAATGGGCACAAAATACGAAAACAAAGACACAGAAGTAAATGAACACAATGAAAAATACTGAACCATCCAAGAGAAACGATCGTAAATAAGCTAAATGAACAACTATTCCAAAGAAAGAATAAAGGGACTAAAGCCTTAAATATTCCATTAAATCAAGATTTTCAATAACATTTTTAAAATCACTCTGATTTACTGATGGTGAAGATTTAAAAACAATAAATCATACGCATAAATTATTATCATCATATGCATCATAATATACATCATAAAGTAAAACAATTCTTTATCTACAACTTGTGATATAATCCAATATTGACATTGGTTATGTCAACAGGTAGGTTTTAGAGTAGTATTTTGTGTATTTTTTAATATACAGAACGTTGCGGGTGTGTGGGTGTATGGAATCATCCCTAATGAGATTGGGGATGCTGGGGGTTGACTCCCATAAATTCATTAAATTCGGTCTAAAAATTGCGTTGTTAATTTTTTTCTTGTTTTTAAAATAATTTTTATATTTTCTCATAAAGGAGTAAAAAGACATTTTTTGAATAGACACTGTCTACAAGTTTGAATTTTATATAACATTTTTATTGACGGCATCTTTAGACAGGTCCTGTTTCTCTTATCGTTGTCTATCACGTGAATTTATTTAAAATATACTATTTCAAAATTAAATTTAAAACTGTTTTATAATAATTGATATAAAAAATACATAGAAATTTATTTTAAAGTATTATGAGGGTCTCATTCTGCTTTTGGTAAACATGATACAGTAATCGATTTCAACGAAACAGTCGTAAGCCTTGTTTTATAAATTTAAATCATTTTATAATACAATACATATTAAAATCTTATAATTATAGTCGCTTTAATGGAAAAACTATATAATAAGGATCATGTACTGACAGGGCAAAGCAAATAAGGGATTTTAGAGAATGTTGTATTATGTAGTTTCTCACAACTTCCTGTGTTCGTGGTGGGGATGCAGTAAGAAATAGTCAGCCAGTGCACACCTTCATGGTAGTTACTTTCCTTTATGGCCACTGAACGCTGCACTTCAATTTTAATTTTATACGTAGTGATACATTTGTAGACACCTAGCAGGCGTTCACTTTTTACACTGTCCGTGACCAACATTCCAACAAAATATTTGTGTAAGGAAATTATAATCAAATATCACCTTATCGTTTTTTATTTTTTTATTTTTCATTTATTTTCTATTCGTTTTAGAAAGATCCATACCTTAAAAATATATAAAACACCACTAACTGTGAAGTGGTGTATAGTAAATATTTACGTTTGAGTAGTAAATACCAATGAGCACATAAAATAACAATTATGTAATAATCTAAATTAATAATTAAATTAATTTTAAACTATATGCGTCAGTTATGTACCAAATAAGACTGAACAATATCCAAATGTAGATTACAATGTTTGTTTTTTTTTAATTTCTACACAAACTTTACATGTTAGGCTATAAAAAGTAAACGTTTAAAAAAAGCATTTTTAATTGACTCGAACCATTTGTTATAAGTCGTTACTTGAAATAACAACAATTTGAAATATGACTTCTGTCAATAAAGAATATTTATAATATTATTCTGAATACTCTAACTGTGACGTTTGATATTGTAAAAAAATACTGCAACAATTCTGGATTCCAATAATTTTGTAATCACAGCTTGGATATGCGAGGTCGGAGCTCGAACTCTGGACGAGAAGTTAAGCAGACTGAAGGGAGACTATCTCTCACAACTGAAACCTCCCTGTCATCCCTGCTCCTTCAAGGTGTCCAGGACGAGGACCGGGGACTGTATAAGTGCCGGGTGGACTTCAAACACTCACCTACAAGGAACGCTCACGTCAACCTGACTGTCGTAGGTAATACTTTAATAAGTAATAGATACATCGCTATTTTTTTGTGTCTCAGTAGACTCTAAACATTTTACCTTCTTCATATTTAATTCATATATAAAAATATTTTTTGATCATAATAAAAATCAAAATAGTTTATTATTCTGAAAAGAAATTTGATAAATAATGGATGAGTAAAACATGTGACCTTTTAAATAAATAGTATACGTAAATATATTACGTTTTCATTATTTAAAAAAAATTAAGTAAAATTCTTATGTTGTCTGTAATATTATGCATTATATGAAATTGCTATAGCAAGTGTAATTAAATTAAAATGTTTTACTAACTGAGCATAGCTCGTTATAACATACTAGGAGAAACACCTGCTCACTTCGCGTGCCAGCTCCGTCTCTCAAAACATTCGATTGGCCATTGTGTTAATCAGAGACTCTAAGAATGTCTATGCAACATTTTAGATAAATGGGTTCAGTAGGTTTTTCGTTATTGGGTAACATACACAGAGACCCCATTCGATTTTTATATAGTAGTTAGATAAGAGATTGAATTAATGTTTATAATTTTAATGTTTTAATTTTTTAAACAACAATCGAAATTAGAGTAACCTTCAGACACCTATTTATATATTAGCTATACTTCAATATTGTTTTATATCTAAAACTTACGTATGATAATATTGCTGATTTTATTGTTAGTATTATTATTGTATGTTACGAAATATGATAATCATTGATAACCTTCCATTTGTATTAAATAATAACTGATGTTAAATGCATTGTGGACCGTCATAGATTGATGATTTGTTTCAGTTCCTCCAGTGAGTGTATTTTTAACGAATGCTTCAGAAGTGCCTCTACCACACTCTACAATGACAGCACATGAGGGGTCCACTTTAGATGTTGCTTGTGTGGCTCAAGGAGGTAATTTGATATTTTAAAATAGAGTGGGATTAAATCCCCTTAAACACTTTGAAATAGTCGTATAAAGACATCTGATATATATTCTCGAAAAAAATAATAAAATAACCTTAGAATATACTCAAGTTTACTATAAAATCTCTTAGTTATTTATCTAAGATTACCAGGGTATACCTTTCGACTATGAGATCGATTTATTTGCTCACACTTTGGGGCGTGAGATCCGATATAGGGAAGTAATAGTATTGCAAACGGGCTACGTTGCCTTGATTTTTTGATAACCATAATGACCGATTCATAACGTGCATATAAACAGAATATCATTCTTAACTGTGTGACTAAACTCACATTCCGCAGTTAAGCCCTATTTCTCAAGTCTTGCTTGATTGGACCTTAACGCTGTTTTGGCATTTGAAAATTAAATTAATTGTTCGGTGTCATGAACAGCAAAAAAAGTACAAAAATCAATAAATTTAATGAAGATTGATAACAAGCTTATTTTTACTGGTAATATTTAATTAAAAAAATAATAAACAAAACCATAATACGAATGGTATGACTTTTGAGAACTTGAGAAATGCAAATGTTTACAGATATACAATCAAATACAATAATTTTTATTAATTTTAATTGCAGAAAATGACCGTAACTTACCATGTTCATCTGCAGAGATTTTATTTATAAAATATTTCGAATGAACGTTAGTGTTAATATACAAATTTGCCACAGGTTACAGAAAAACAAAAGGATTCATTCAATGATGAATGAAGGTAGTGTTATTTTCTTCATACCTTCCTTTTTTATTTTACTTGGTTTTCTACAGAAATTAAAATCAAATGTTCATATACTTTTTAAGTGTATCCTAATATTGATACATTAGGATGTTATAGACATTTAACATCAATGAATAATTAGGGTTATGAGTTGATAATTTTACAATTACGATTAAAAACTAGCAGCTTACAGTTTTATAAGAAATGATTAATTATTTTCTTTGAGAAAATATTTTATCCATAGAATATTTACGTAACTTACATTTATATCATATTGTAGTAGAATTTCAGTTACAGAACACTCGGTGTCATTTTGTAGGCTTGCATTTTCTATAGTTTTATTTAAATTTGTTGTTTTTAGATAATTTAATAAACATTTTAAAAAGTGTTTACACCAACTAGATATTACATCGCCAAACCTCAAAAATGCTGAAATCTTAGAAAAAATAAATGATTGAGGTAGTGTTTAGAATTCAAAACTGTTAATACAAAGTTTACAACAACTTATGTTAAAAGCCTCCTAGTTTTTTATTCTTAATTGGTTTACTCAATTAAGATAAAATTCAAGTTTAGAATATATAGAACAGAATTCTATGATAAATCTGTGGATATATATAAACAGAAATAACTCTTTATTTGTATTAGTGTTCCAAATATCTTTAAAAAATATGTACAGAGTAAAATACTAGTATTGAGTCCATGCTTATTAAATAGTTTAAATTATGTTAAATATTGATAGGTAAAGCAAGGATGTACTGAAATATATATTTCAGAAACATTATGTACAATAAAGTCATGTAAAGTTATAAAAGGAATTTCTTATTGTTATATGTCACATAAGGTTTTTTTGGTATTTTTTAATACGAGTACATAAAAACATAAGATACACTAACTATGCCTAACTGACATTTTTATTAGTAAAGTTTATTAATTTATTTATAGTTACTACATTATACAATAATAACAATGATTGTAACCGTACAGGAAGGCCAAGCCCACGACTGACTTGGTGGCAAGACAACGACATGATTGACGACTCATTAGATGAGCCTAAAGGAGAGCGTGTAAAAAACACTCTCACCATCCAGACAGTTACAAGGAGTCTCCAGGACTCAAGATTAGAGTGTCGAGCTTCTAACAGCCCCTTGTCAGACCCTATTGTTCTCCTGCTCGCCCTTGACATATCGTGTGAGTTCCACCCTTTACGCTACTTATCAACGATATTTGGAACATATTTTTCTCCTTATTTTTTGGATATATGTATTTTTGTTACATTTAATTTTCAGAACATTAAAATGGTAGCACTTTTTTCCAGGTTTACTTTAAGTAGTCTATAATATTTGTGGAAATAGTGAATTACTTATTATTACGTTTAATTAAAAAATAAATAATACATTACATTTATAGACGTTGTTTTTAAGAAATATAAAACTAAATGTGTCATATATAATGAAATAATGTCTGGAAACCCTTTATTTAGGCATAATATATTATATTAGACAAATATAAAAATAATTCTAAAATATAAAAATTAAGTAGACAGTAAATTGTTCAATAAATATAAATTCAATAAATGTAAATTGTCAAAACCATGTTTTTGTTTTTATAAATTCTAAATAAGCGATTTCATAAAACAACATCACTGTCAATGTAAAAATTATATGTATGTAAGTATTAAAATCATTTACATGTAATTATAATAGTTAAAGTAATATTTTGTCACTTGGCTTCAAATTAAATTAAGGAAGCCATTAAACTAAAATTATTGGTGACTACAATTAATCTGTAAAATAGTATCTAAATTTGTTTATCAGTCACTTGTAACTGATTCCATTCAAGTGATCAAAAGGCTAAAATACAAGCAATAACATTTACTTAAAATTTATATAAATTTACTATTTTAGAAAAAAAAAAAACTGTACTTTATGCATTAAGTAACTCGTCTTTCCTTTCGTTGAATTATAATTATGTTCTATTGAAACGAGTTCTATACTATAAAAATAAATCGTCCTGCAATCATTTTTCTTATCGTATTTTTATAAAATATAAATAGTAAAATTAAAATAATTAATAATTATTATAAAATACAAAGGGCAATTTAATATAAGAAGCGTGGGAATTTCTATCTAATACAACTGTAACAATACAATGAAGATGATTAAAAAAAATATTTAATGTTTACTTACATGTATGCCTACGTAAGTACTCATATATGTTAATAAACAAGTAATCTACAATCTTAAATACTTTCACATAATACTGTTTAACCGGTGACATTTGACTTGAAGTCAATATTTAATATGTAGTATTTTTTGTGGTTTTTTGGTTATGGTAACGATATAATATGTTATACATTATAAAATATATACATTTTCATAGAAGTTTTAATATATATTTTAATTTTATTTATTTATATATTTTTTTGTTTTTTTTACTTTTGGAAAATGCAGTAATAATTCACTTTTCAGTGGTTTGTTAGAAAAAAAAAAAAAAAACAATATTTACCTCTATATATTAACCAAAATGTTAATTCATTTTAATCGTCCCTGATATGATTTAACGTGTGTATGCTTGTTCTTGTATTTATTCTTTGTATGTGTGTTCTAGTGATCCCCATTGAAGTGCGTTTGGTAGGGGAGAACCTACCCTTGAGCGCAGGCTCAGTATATGAAGTCGCTTGTCGAAGTTTTGGCTCTAAACCACCTCCTAGCATATCTTGGTTGAAGGCGGGCAATGTTTTACAAGTGCCTACTAGACTTGTTGTAAGTTGTTTCGCTTTGAACCATTTACAATATTTATTGATCGTAAAAACAAATTTTATATTCATATAAAATGATTTATTTAAATGTCACACACAAATTAAAACAAGCCTAACACCTTAGTAAAAAATTTATTATAAATATGCATTAATCGTAGGTATAAATGTGGGTTGCAATTGTCCGAATATATAGTTAATCCCAACAGAGTAGTATGATACTAGTTTATACATAGTATATAACAGTTTATTATATTATATATTATAAGTAAATGATATTGGGTTCTAAAATACATGTTCCTTAGGCTCAAACATAGTTTATAGAGCTGTTTTCCATTGAAACAATATTTTTTACTAAAATAATAGCTGAGTGATCCACACTAATTTAACAGTATGGTATAAACAATAATTATCTCTTCCTTTTAAATTAACTTTTAATTGCATGTTTATAAGAACAAGGACTTGTTGTAATTAATACTTACACGCGATGATATTTACCGATATATTTATTAAATATGCTACCTATAATATTTATTAAATTTATATTGCTTATAATAAAGGTGATAGTAAATCATCGTAATTTTGTTGTTAAATATCGTTATTATTAAATCACCATTATTAATGTGTGCTGCAACATGTCGCCTTTAAGTAAATATTGTATTATATAATTTGACAGGCTATCATGATATATTATTGTGACTATTAATTGTTTTTTTAGATGAGTGATGATAACAATGTGACAACTAGCTCAATATCATTGATGGTATCCAGAGAAGATCACAGGAAACCATTGACCTGCAGGGTGGTAAACCCTAATGTGCCCTCCAGAGTACTTGAGGACTCATGGACTCTGAATATACACTGTAAGCACACATCGTAATAGCTGTGATCAATATACATTATTTTCAGTTGTAACGTCTTGACTTTACGTTAATCAGTAATATAATAGAGTTTAGAACAGTATTTTTGAAATCGATAAGTTATTAGAATATAAATAGTTATTGTTTTGATAACATAACCTAAACTGATATTATAAAATCATGATTCTTACTTGAATACGTCCCTAAATGAAAACCTTGAAAAATATGTACAAAAGTAAGAACGTTTAAGACATTTCAAAATAAAATTGAATGTTCCCTTAGTATGTAAAAGACTAAAAACCTTACATAAAAATTATTATTTCTTAAATTATATTACAGACAATCTCTCGGTTCATAATTTTAAAACTGAAGTTCAAGCTGTTACCTGAAATGATTATGACTGAATCAGGATAACTCAAGACTAATATAGGTAAGGTTTGAGCCATAGCAAAATACTACAATTTATTATAAATATTTTGTGATCCATTAAAATCACCAAATCCAAAGTATCTTAGATGGTTGTTAAAAATATTGTGCAACACAATCTAATTATTATTAATCCATAAACTGAAAAAAATTACTGATATTACAATGAAGTTTTCATCGAGTAGAGACTATATCATTTCTCATGTATAGACAGGCCCGTTGCCACAGTGTCTGTGGGAAGCAACTTAAACGCTTCCAGTATCAGAGAGGGCATGGACGTCTACTTAGAATGTAAAGTGGACGCCAACCCACCACCGACAAGAATTCAGTGGAACCATAATGTAAGTTAAATTTTAAACAAAATTGTATTATTGTATTGAAATAATAATTATTGAAGTTTGGGATTATTGTACATGTGAAAAAACTGTGCTGAACCTAATAAAATGCATACATATTCCATAGGGAATCAGTTAAGAAATAATGTTTCTAACTATATTTTATGTAGCTTATTTTTTCAGATTTACGAACGTGACAATATTTTTAAAACAACAAAGAAGAAACTATTATTGCTTTGACAGTTAATTTCCAACCTTTAACAACCTGCCAATTTAAAATTTAATTTAGTTAAAATAAAGAAAATTCCAAAATTTGATTACTTAGTTTCTAACTTTAACTCTTGTATTTAATTTTCAGTTACAACCTGTCAGCAGCAACGTCAGTGTAGGGGTGTTAGTATCTAACTATACGTTAGTACTCCAAAGTATTGGTAGAGAGCGAACCGGAGCCTACTCCTGTACGGTGACTAACCAGGAGGGGGAAGCGACGAGTGAGGCTTACGTATTAGATATAAAATGTAAGTACACCAATAGAAGCTAAACTGGCATGAGATTTAAAAAATCGAGGCCAATAATTTTGTCAACTCAGTATTTATAAGAATAATTAGAAAAATAAAAGTATGAAAATTTTACAATATGTTATATGTTTGGTATAATTTATTGTTATTTTCAATTTGTCCTATGAATAAATACAAGGGTTTTTCACAATGACCATAGTAAATGTAACATTAAGCACATTTATACTTTCCAACTGGGACCGGCTTACGAACCTTTAGAGTAAGTACTGCTGGTTATAAAAGGTGACTAAAAGAACACCAAGTTTACACGAATACACACAGCATCATATTCTGGAAAACCACAATATAACTAATCCACTCGCGATCACTACGGTCAATCTGTCTTGCACCTCTTTCAATCACGTGCACCAGATCCTCTGTCGGACTTGATGCAGGATATTCATATTTAAAACTGGGTATTCTTGCACTTTCCAAGCCACCATATAGTGCAGGCGCCTGGGTAAGTCTAGTCAGCAAATACCTGGCTGGTCTAACTACAATTTTAAATGTTCTTGGCTAAAATAGAGCCTGTTAGTAACTGGATTGAGTCATGTCATGGTCAGGATGGCTGTCTTAAAACCAATTCAACTGCTCGGGGAGACTGCCTTTTGATCTTGGATTTTGCAGAGAGGGCCATAGTAGCGCTCTAAGATAGAAAATTGACGTTTCTATCTTTATTGACTTTATTGATGTCTATATATCAAATAAAACTGAAAAGGAGTAAAATTTAGCAGAGCAAAAAACATACTTGTAAAATAAAAACTTGTTCCCAAGTATAAAGAAACACTTAGGGGTCTCCATGTCCAACTAAGTCGATTTGAAGGTGGCTTTTCTTACTAGAAAGTGACAGTTGATATACAGAGGGATGTTAGGGCCAGACTGAGAGACCATTTTAACGAAACAGTGATACAATTCGTTCCGTGGCAGTCAGGCTGAGGGGAAACCCGATCAGAGAGGATGCTTGACCACGAGGATCATCAGTAAAGTTTTACTTTGGGTGGAACGAAGAAACGTGGAGAGCAGATACTTTGTAAACCAGTTTCTGTATGGCCACGTAGACTTAAGCTAATATCTGCACAGTGTGCACAGGACGGAAAACCTTGAGAGTTCCGAACGCAGTGGAGCATACTTTTTTCCAGTGTGACCGATCGATGAAGAGAAGAGTTACATTAACTGTGGCGGTCTTTGGCTGCGTCTCAAACATGTGGTAGGTGGCTTTTTCCAGGTGGAAGACACCTGGAACTATGTAGCCAGGTATGATAAATGTATACTCCGGGAAAAGAAGGCAGATATAGATCGCTAATTTTGTGGTTTAGATTGTTTGATTAATTGAAGGCAAACAGTGAATGAGCCTAGCATAAATTAATGTGAAAAACGGTTACGGGCAAGTCATAATAGAAGAGGGTTTGTTTTAATGGAACGTTCAGGAAACCAAGTGTCCCAAACCGTGCTCTTAAATGAATGTTTACCTCTTCATTGCGTGAAAAGTTATATTTTACTACTTGACATAACAACATTTACAATAAACATTCTTTTTTTTACTGATTCAAAAGTATTTATGATAACTAAATGGCCAATTGCACTTGGTATGAAAATGAATATGCCCATTATTGTTACCATTAATGATACATGACAATATAACAGTAGGGTTCAATTACTATAGAAAAACATTTTTAGCAATACTAAATTAATTGTGAAAGTTACAGTGACTCAGAAAAAAGGATTAATTTATCATAAAATTGTGACCCAATAAAAAGTAGTAAGATATATTTTAATTAGTTCAATTTACTAACCATACCAAGACGAACAATTCTACAATAAATGAAATTTCGTTAAAATAAACTAGAATATTCAATATTTATAATCTACTAAACACATAATTTAATCACAGCCTTATTAAAATTATGGAGTAAACCTTGAAAAACACTCATTATAACTAGTAAATTTCTTGTCAATTAATCAATACGACTTTATGTGTATGGGTGGGCGAATGGGTAATACCATCGTACACGTATGTATGGGCGGGTGGGACTCCGCTGACCCAAAGTAGTAGGAGTCGTGGAACCAGAGAGTGCCTGAAAAATCTCCTCAAGCATAGACACACTCTCTAGGATCCACGCCCTATCCGACGGTTCCAGCCCCGGAGCCCAGTTGACCATACGTAAACGAGCAAGCAGGTGCCCCGACGTGCAAGGCGGCAGGCCCAGTCACGACCTACTGGAGGTTCCAATTGAAGGTCAACTAACCCCCTTCCCAATCTTCCACCTTACGTTTACACACAAGCAATTCATCGCTAAACTATGTCTACATTGGAAGTTAGTACATTTTTGTAAATACTATTAAAAAATATTTACTTTGTCAGAGTTATTTACTATACAAAATAGATCCAACAAAAATTAGCAAATAATATTTAATAAATCATAGCAAACATGTTTTAAATTATTTTATTAATTTAATATATACAGTACGTAATGCACACTAGGATTACCTTCAAATTGTTTTAATTTTTAAAATTATCAAAAGTGTTTTACTAACTGTTAGCATACAATACAAGGAAATAAAATTTAAATAACAGAATATCTAACGTCTTTTTAACTAAAGGAGGGGGCCTTTTTTGTATAGAAGAGGTTTTTTTTATTTTTTTTTCTCTGAATAGTTGTCGTAGTATATATTATATATACATAATTAGGAAACCAGAATGTGATAGTTTTTATTTTTCAGCGGAAAAGTGAAAAAACTAAAATGTTAGATAGCGAAAAAATATCTGGTAAGCTGTAAAAAAACGCTCATATACTTCTTTCTTAATTGTATATCTACAGTACTATGAAAAATTAAATCAGTAAAAATAATCAACAAGGTCCGTGTTCTATATAATTAAATTCAACCGTCCATTCATGTGGCCCTATAAGCCTGTGCGTGGAATTTATTCAACGAATGATATACTGACAAATAGCCATTAGCTTAGTTGCGGATTTGATTCTTAGATATTGCCCTTAAAATTTTTAATCCATAGCTACTGTGCTACCCCGGCACAGTGTTTTGAATTGTATCTAAAAATACAATCAGAAAGATATAAATTCAAGGAGAATTATTTTTCAACACTGTTCAGTTTGATATTTCCTCTTAACAGGAATATCTTTAATTCATAAGGAAATTTGACTGAAAGGTTTAACCTTATTACATAATAAAGCTCTTTTGACGAGTATTGCAAAAAGGTATTACAATGAGATTATAAAATCATTTCCGTTTTAGTGTTTTACATCTCTGTTCTTTTAAAATTTCCTTTTATGATTAAACTAAGTTTTAAAATTAATTTTATGCATTACAAAGCAGCTGAAGAATAATAAAGCTCAATGTAAATTTAAAAAGAGATCCATAATGAGGAATATTCATACCAAAGTAATAAAAAAATCATTAGAAAAGCATTTAGAATATATTCAGTATGACCAGAAACAGAAAATTGATGTTTTATTATTTCATCATATAAATTTTAAAATTGTATTAATTTTAGTCATATCCTAAACGAGCTTAACATTTGAAAAAAAACTTTTGGTGTATATAGGAAATTCTAAGTTTCATTTTATTTAATTTCTAATTAGTGAAAAATTAATATGAAATTTACTACATTGTAAGTTCGATAATAACACTTTTATTCATATTTTTTTTTAAATTATTCGAAAAAAACATGTTCATTTGCACTTTTTTATATTATAATGTAAACTAGTTAGCATTGTAATTTAATTTCACTTAAGTAATACAGTTTATTAAGTAATAAAGTTACCACAGTTTCTTTTATAGAAGTCGCTTATTTATTCTCTCTGGCTGAACATTAAAAGTCACTTCATTTTAAAAATAATAATTTTTATCAGAACAGACACTGAAATTGGTTTCCTCGATTTCGTCATCCAGAAAATATTTGCTCTTATCCACACTCACCAGGTTCCCTCAGGAAGATCAGTTTCATTTTGACATTTATTATTCTCAAAAACTTCATAAATAATTAAGGTATCAAACATTAGTATTATCGTTGTAGTTTTTATACAAGTATATAAAATAATTGTAGAGTTGGTATCCTACAAAGTTTTCCGAGTACAGTATATATGTTTCTTCATGGAAATTAAAGTTCTGTTATCTATTATATTTTGTAAGTCAAATACCTAAAAATGTCTTTTTTAGTTGTGTCGTGTATATTATAAAGAATATAATATTACAGCAAATTTTTCATAAATATAGACTTCCATTTTTTATTTTTATATAATTGTATTATTTTTTTTATTTTACATCACAATGAAATAAAATATACTTATACTTAAAATGTATGACATTAATAGCAGGTGCAACAACATTACGTTTAGAAATACAATATTTAAGGTTTTGTTTACTTTTTTAGAACATGAACTAGATAAAGTTAAATATATTCCAAAAATAACAAAAGCAGCATCGGTATAATATATTGTCCCACTTAATTTTGAAGGAAAAGTATTACTAAATAATCTTCATTCAGAAAATTCTAGCAAAATACCACTAATGAGAAATGAATTGGCTAGCGTGCACTCTCAAGACTGTTGATAATTACAGTTAGTTATCAACTGTGTTGTTTTATTTTATAAAGGTGCAAAAAATTATCACTATATTCACTAGATTCTGTGTAACTGTTAATAATATAATAAAGAATACTCATAGAATATTGGTAATAATAGATACAAAATTATAATGTTTGTACTCGTATATCAGCTCGCTGTTGTTTATGGTATAATATGGCTGAGCAAATATATCAGCTCTAAGCCCAACGTGGAATTTATTTAAATACCGATTTAAAGAACCAATGGTTTAACAATTATATTTAATATGAAATATATTTTTTTTTCTCCTTAAATTTATAATAGTAATTGAAATCGTTTAGGCTTTCTTGGAAAATCATTCTATAGTTTTTATAGTATCTACACTAGTTGCTCTTTCTAGCCTAATTCTAATCTTTGTTGATAGATTGTTAAAAACGTGTATCGTATTATGTATAAATATTCTGTGACAGCATGCATATAATATGTTAAAACTATTAACACTTATCCCGTATTGTAGACGAACCACGTTGTGTTACTGGGCAGCAGCGAGTATACGGAGCTGCACGCCTGGAGGAGGTGCAAGTTGTTTGTGAGGTGGAAGCAAACCCTCCGGCCATTGAATATAGCTGGCTGTTCAACAACTCTGTCGTACAAGCTCGGCAAGTAGACAGCAAACTAAGCCAGGCCAGGTATACGGCTTTCTCGGAAACCGACTACGGGACGCTTCTCTGCTGGGCTAGTAATGCTATTGGCGTTCAGACGGTGCCTTGCATTTTCCATATAGTTCCTGCTGGTAAGAAATTGTATATAGTTTACGAAATGTAATATTATTAGAATGGTTTTTTAATTTACTGTACTTCAATATTATAGGATATTCATCGTAAAATATTGGCTCTTTTCGGTCAATTGACAACCACTACTTTTTTTGTTTCTGTTAACTCACTGCCACTTGATAAATATTCTACTGCTCTAAAAACTGGTCCCCACTTATTGTTAGGTCCACTGTAGTATTTCTTATCCGCTAGGAATTCGATATCGCAGGCCTTATATCATCGCTTTCCAAGAACGTACCGTGCATTCGGTGGTAAGTCAACCATTGGATTTACCAGTTATGGTCAACTTTAGTAGCCCCTAACCTAACCTAATCCAACCTAACCTAACCTAACCGTAATAGCGATAAAAAAGTAGTGGTTGGGAAATAACGGAAACTATCTTACTAGTTCTCTATTCACTAGTATTTCCAATTCGTAAAATATGTACTAAGGAATATTTGATCGGTTGTGAAGTATATAAAAGAATTGTTGTTTTAGCTTTTTTTTATATCTTTGTGTGTGTGTGTGTGTGTGTGTGTGTGTGTGTGTGTGTGTGTGTGTGTGTGTGTGTGTGTGTGTGTGTGTGTGTGTGTGTGTGTGTGTGTGTGTGTGTGTGTGTGTGTGTGTGTGTGTGTGTGTGTGTGTGTGTGTGTGTGTGTGTGTATTAATATATTTAATATCAGGTTTTAATATTGGCTGAAAGATCTCTTTCAACTATTCGTTGTCCTTGGATGGTTGGAAGGGTCTAATTGGTTGTGTCCAGTTAGTAGTTGGGTAGCCTAATAATATCCTATATTTTGTTTAGGGGGAGGCTCTACAAAATCTGTCCAGTTGTTAGGTAGGAGGGTTCGTCAAATTCTGTGTTTTGGGTCGGTGGAAAATCCATCAAGTCGTGTTCCTTGGGCGGGTATGAGGGCTCATCAAGTACTACACCCACTTAATGTAGGTTTATACATCGTTCACTTTTTAGACCTTATTACCAAATGGCTTAAAACTGTTTAAGATCTTCAGAGCTTTGCTTTAAGTGTAGAACATTTTTGAGTTAAGGGGGGATCGGATGGCCCTATGCTGCCAATGTTAATTTGATCAAGTTTGTGTACCTTTTTCTCAGAAACTGTATAAGATATCAACATGATTTATTTTTAGTTACTTTTATTAGACTTTTATTAAGATTTTGAGACGGGGTTTTTAAGTTATTCAAAAAATTAGTATGGTTAGGATTTTTTTTAAAATACATCAAAAAAATTACAGATTTTTTGTAAAAAAGCTGTAATAAAAAGTTTATTTATGAGAATTTTATTACAAGCCCAGGTTTAAGTATGCACCTTAATTTTCCCTTCAAGTGAAAAAAAAATGGTAAAGATATCTTTAGTGGTTCCTGAGAAAAAGGTACATAAGTGGAAAAATTCTTAACTTTCGGGAAATCGCATTTAAAGTTAAAGCCTAGTCTAATGCAAAACATAAACCTACCTCAGTGCATTCCAGCCCCATAAGCTGGATTGTGTGGATCTTCCTCTGCCTCATACTCATCTTCCAAACGCCTTTTTGCTAATGTAGAGCTTTGTCGACACTTTCTCTCTAATTCTTCTATATCTTTCTGAACCTTTGCGATTCCTGCTTCGTCCAGTTTTTTAAGGCCACTAACAAAGTTCACTCCCGGAACAATGCCTAGATTTGCTAAGACTTTACATCTGGCTATGTTTCCCAAATTAAAACAAGCCAAGGCTTCATACACACCAAACTCAAGTGTATTCCTCACCACAAATGTTCTTTTGGGAATGCGAGACCAGATCATATTATTGAGCGACTCGCTCGGATTTTGAGTGCCTCCATGCAAACATTTCTTCAGAAGTTCTGGAGACGCTAGATTTTTGAAAATAGGTTTTATTTCAGACATTACAGTGTCAGGTAAATGAAAATGTGAATCATGATCATAAATGTCCTTATTTTCTTTTGCTTTCTGAAACTTGCACCAGCTACTTGTTCCTTTTGGGCAAAGTCCGTGTGCTGGATGTTGGTTACTGGAGCACAAATGAAAATAAACAGCCCATACGGCTTCTTTCATCTTTTGTAGGCTACCGGTATGTCGTCTAATGGCTAGTCCGTAGTAAATTGCTATTTGTTTGATAGCAGCTCCGGTAAGTCTTCCACGACCACCTATTGTTTTGCCGTCAGAGAGTTCTTGCCTGCCTTTTTTGTTTTTTAGTTTGAGAAGGTGAGTAGACATCCTTTTTTGAACGTGCCCGACACATTCTAATTTTTCAATTATAAATTTAGGCCCATATGGTTTCAATTGCGATACATAAGACGCTGTGTCACCATCACCAAGATAATTTTTGTACCTGACGTTATGTAGTGTTTTTGACCGCCTAAAAATATCAACCACTCCGGCTACCTCCATACCTCCACTGGATCCCATGTAATTAGCTGCACAGCTATCTAGATGTTCTTTTTCAAACCTCTTTGGGCATCTGCAATGTTTAGATAGTATTTGAGCATCTATTACTTTATCTGTAGCAACACTAATTGCAGTCACAACTCCATGTTGTGAGGTATGGCCTCGTCTCTGCCATGAGCCATCCAGTGAAACAGTTATATCCCTAGACTCATCACTCGCATCATCATTTTCACTAATTTCTACTTGTACTGCTTCTTCTGCTGATGTTTTCATAGATTCTAAGCTCACTTCCTTGGTAGCATTACAAAGAACATTATTGTAGTACTTGAAGGAAGCTGGAGGAGGCATGTTCATTACTCCACAAAAGGTTCGAGCGCTGTGCCCTGCTCACCTACGCCAACACAACGAAAAGCGTAGGCTAACCTAACATTTATTTCTCCATTTCCTGTGCTTAGTGCTGGGCTGTTTGATTCTTTCACACTAAAATTACAGTTAAAACACATAATTTCTACTGTGAAACCTAAGCCTAATCTATCTTTTGCAACAAGATCTAGTTTTGCTCCACAATGTAAACATACAGCTGTTTTACCGAGTAAGTTTTGAACAGTCCTCAAATTGACCAAGTCATATATTTCACCATTACCTAAATAGTCTTGGTAGTATGCCAAATTCTCACCAATTTTTTTCATACTTGAAGAATTTTGTTGAGGTACATCACTTTGAGGTGGGGTAGGCCTAGGCCTAGGAGAAGCACTAAGATCCACAGAATCACGATCACTTACAGCACTTTCATCATTAGTTTCTTCACGAACAACCACAACCTTACGATTACCTACACATATAGGCTTACGCTTTTTATACACTTTAGATGATCTAGGCATTTTTACTAAAAAGTAATAAAGCAAACTTAGGATGTCACTAACCAATTCAAATCAACAGCACCTTGAAACAAATCAGAATAAATATTAATAATATTGATAAAAAAAAAAAAATAAACAACCAAACAGCTGTATTGTTGGGTGACAGCTGAGCTAGTACCAACCTCATAAAACAAAATCACTGTACCACAGCGCTTACACAATAATATAACAAAGTTAGTCACTTAGCATGACAATGACAGCTTGTTGCGACAAAACCACCGAAAAACTCTCCATGTATTGTTTTATAAAAAGTGATGTAAATTGAGTTTGACTCAACGGATTTGCATGACATTTTTTTAAAAATAAATAGGCATATATTTAAAACTAATTTCAGCAAAAAAAAAATAAAAATTTAAATTTTTGACCCAGGGGGTCTTCCGACTCCCCTTTTAAAGTAGGCCTAGCAATAAAACCCTAAGTACATATGATATGGGCAAAGACATAATAAACATTATTTTCGCTCAGTGAACTAGGTATTTAAATAAATGGGTATTTTAATAAATTTCTGATAAATATAAAGAGTACTGATTCATTTATTTTTGAATGGTCCAAAATGTAAAAATGTTGGTGCTGATTTATTCAGATAAATATCTTGCTTGGGTTACGATGAACACATTTAAAGTAAGTATAATAAGTTAGCATATATGTGGATTATTTGAGTACCTAATTTTGCGTAATTTAGTTTTTAAATAATTATTTACATAACAAATTTCAACCAATAACAGTAAATTGAAGGTTTACTTGCTGCAGGAGTACCGGATGTGCCGTACAACTGCACAGCCAAAAACCAAGGTCAGAGCTGGGTTCACGTGATCTGCACGCAGGGGTTCGATGGTGGTCTTCCTCAGCAGTTTACAGCAGAAGTTTGGCGTGCAGGAACTGTAGTCAGCAACATCACCAGCAAGTCTCAGCCCGAGTTTACACTGACGAGCCTGGAACCTGGAGTCACTTACCGAGTGGTGGTTTACTCGAGCAATAGCAAAGGCCGAAGTGAAATGAGTGAAACTCTTGTCGCAGCCACGTTAAGACAGACGCAGATACATCGTCGCACTACAGGTACCTTTTAATAGCAATAAATACCCCACTTAAATTGGTTTAAATTGTCGACAAACATTGTATTTACTTTAAAATATAAACTAAAGATATACCTTAAATACTCCTAATTAATTATAAATATAACTGTACAGTAACTTGGTCACATAGATTGCAACCTATGTATGAAACCAATTGTGCGAGAAAACTGAGCCTGCAGATGTAACTTTGGAGTTGTAATGGAAAATTTTTCATTCACTACTTCCACCCCTATATGTGCTAGAACCTACGTAGAGAATATGACCTGTATGATGCATTTTATAATGTTTTGAAAACCAAGGTTTACAATATAAAAACCATCCTATTGTACATTTATAGGTGGCTAGACGGGTCAATATCACTCTACTCATAAAATGGAGTGGATGTATTGGACTTTACAGGCATGGAAGTGTGTGGAGGTTTATACCAGCGTATATTTGTGATTGGAGTACGACTTTATTTTACATTATGAATTTCTAAAATACAATGACCATCATGTCTCATGAATAATACTATGCAGTAAAAGAGTCGCTTCCAAACGTTTTGCATATAAAAACAATTAATACCAGTGACATAAAAATAATGTCTCACAATTGCATGTGTAAAATTAAAGTTTTAAGAGTTTATCACGCATATAGCATGTACAGCAAGTAGTTATAATTATGTGGCAATCAGCATGTAGTATAGCAACGTGTAAGAAGATTCAGTTAGTCGGAAGTTAAACTTAAATGCTAAACTATTGACATTGTTATTGATTTGCTATGAAACTTAATGTACTATTATTTGTAAAAGCATATTGATATTTCATTGCTGATACAATATACTCATAGGCCTATATAATTTACCCTTCTTTTAGATTTGTACTGTACAGCATGCTTAAATAAAAAAAATCTATCTAAATTGTTTGATTGTGAAACGAATTATGGCAGTATACATCACCCTAAATTACATTCATACACGTAAGTTAAAATAAGTAATCATATATTTTTAGGTAAATATTGCTTATTTACTTAAGTGTGTTAATTAGTCAATCTGTCCACTATACATTAGACAACTCGTTTCAAGTCAAAGAATCAGGTCACTTGTCACTGTTAAAATGAACTTGAAACCCACTTCATACAAAGTTCATACACGCTTAGTTTAAATATTGAATGTTACAGTAAGCAATATTCATCAGCAAACCTAACTATTTGCATAAACAATTTTTATTCTTTATGCACTTATAAAACAATCACTTATTCGAACATTAGCAGTGTTTCTAAGAGTTATTTCAAACTACAGTCAGATTAAACTAGTGATTGAAGATCTATTTCTCCTGTCTTTACGCCTATAATAACATGTTATGTTTCTTTATATGTTGAACAAAACTAATATCCATCCATTAACCAACACACCTTTCTTCTTTTTTTCAGAATACTCACTGCCAACCATGGCACCATTAGTGCTAGTGTCCTCTGGCATTGCGATTGGCGTATTGCTGATGGTGGGTGTGGTACTAACGGTAATTGTTTGTCTGAAGAGACGCCACCTTCAAGGTTCCCCAGACACAAGTAATGACCATCTTGACAAAACACATTCCCTCCTGTCCGTAACGGTAGCTGCTACCTCAGATGATGACCGAAATCCTGACATAATTCCTCAAACTGGTAAGTTATATACTATTGTTAATAGTAGCTGTTTTAGTTTAGTGAAAAGTAAATGCATTCAACGTACCTAGACAAAAGTGCTGACTGTCTTGACTAAACACATTCCCTCCTATTCCTCCCGGTAAGAGCTACATATTACGATGACCATAACCTATAACCTAAGACCATAACTCCTCAAACTGGTAAGTTACAGCCTATTGTAGAACGTACTGTAGGTGTATTAATTTATGCTAAGAGCAACCATCTTCATGGTACCTAGACTCCAGCACTGACCGTCTTGACTAAACACTTTCCCTTCTATTCCTCCCGGTAAGAGCTACATATTACGATGACCGAAACCCATACATTTACTCCTCAAACTGGTAAGTTACAGCCTAGATCGTACTGTAGGTGTATTAATTTATGCTAAGAGCAACCACCTTCATTGTACCTAAGCACCAGTGCAGACCGTCTTGACTAAACACATTCCCTCCTGTTCGTCATGGTAAGAGCTACATATTACGATGACCGAAACCCATACATTATTCCTCAAACTGGTAAGCTACAGCCTAGATCGTACTGTAGGTGTATTAATTTATGCTAAGAGCAACCACCTTCATTGTACCTAAACACCAGTGTTGACCGTCCTGACTAAACACATTCCCTCCTGTTCGTCATGGTAAGAGCTACATATTACGATGACCGAAACCCATACATTTCTCCTCAAACTGGTAAGCTACAGCCTAGATCGTACTGTAGGTGTATTAATTTATGCTAAGAGCAACCACCTTCATGGTACCTAGACACCAGTGCAGACCGTCTTGACTAAACACATTCCTTCCTGTTCATCACGGTAAGCACTACATATTACGATGACCGAAACCCATACATTACTCCTCAAAATGGTAAGATACAGCCTAGATCGTACTGTAGGTGTATTAATTTATGCTAAGAGCAACCACCTTCATTGTAACTAAACACCAGTGTTGACCGTCCTGACTAAACACATTCCCTCCTGTTCGTCATGGTAAGAGCTACATATTACGATGACCGAAACCCATACATTACTCCTCAAACTCGTAAGTTACAGCCTATTGTAGATCGTACTCTAGGTGTATTAATCTATGCAAAGAGCAACCACTTTCATGGTACCTAAACACCAGTGCAGACCGTCTTGACTAAACACATTCCTTCCTGTTCATCACGGTAAGAGCTACATATTACGATGACCGAAACCCATACATTTCTCCTCAAACTGGTAAGCTACAGCCTAGATCGTACTGTAGGTGTATTAATTTATGCTAAGAGCAACCACCTTCATGGTACCTAGACACCAGGGCAGACCGTCTTGACTAAACACATTCCTTCCTGTTCATCACGGTAAGAACTACATATTACGATGACCGAAACCCATACATTACTCCTCAAAATGGTAAGATACAGCCTAGATCGTACTGTAGGTGTATTAATTTATGCTAAGCAACCACGTTCATGGTACCTAGACACCAGTGCTGACTGTCTTGACTAAACACATTCCCTCCTGTTCGTCACGGTAAGAGCTACATATTACGATGACCGAATCCCATGCATTACTCCTCAAACTGGTAAGCTACAGCCTATTGTAGATCGTACTGTAGATGTATTAATTTATGCTAAGAGCAACTACTCTCATTGTACCTAAACACCAGTGTTGACCGTCTTGACTAAACACATTCCCTCCTGTTCGTCATGGTAAGAGTTACATATTACGATGACCGAAACCCATGCATTACTCCTCAAACTGGTAAGCTACAGCCTATTGTAGATCGTACTGTAGGTGTATTGATTTATGCTAAGAGCAACCTTTATGGTATCTAGAAACCAGTGTTGACAATCTTGATACGACACATTCTCCTGTCCGTAAACAGTAGCTCCTCAGAAGACCACCGATACCCCAGACATTATCCCCCGAACTGGTAAGTTATACCGAATTGTTGATAGTTTGTGTAATAGTCTATCACTTTCTATACTTCTATTTAATTTTTAATAAATAGTTTGGATAATATATCAATATAACCATGTATTTTTACATATTTTATCTAGATTCGATGTAGTAAAATATCGTTTAAGGAAATGTAAAACTTTAAATTGCGTGGAGGGAGCTTGTAGTTGATTTTAGAGTCCAACCTTAAAAAAACAGACTCAATACTTCTAAGAATGAAATTCTTGCCCAAATCATACTGTTTGCTAAGTACAAAACATTTCTTAAAGTTTTAAATTATAAATATACTGAAGTTTTAAACGAGATAACGTAGCACTCAGACTACAAAGATGGACAATTTACTTTTAACCAACCCACAATCTGTAGTTGTTGTTGCAATGAATAGTAACTAAACAACGAATGATTTTAAGGACCGATAATACAATTAAAATTTACGAAAAAAATTAAATCAATTGGTCAATATTGTTCTACATTATATGATTTTGTAACTAAAACATTTAACACATATAAGTAATAAAATAGCAATAATTAAAATAAACTGTCTTATACAATTTTAAGCTCTTCAGTATTATAACTCTGAAACAGGGTTTAACAAAATTAACTCTATCTGTTATAGTTGTGGACTTTAATTAGTAAATATACTGGTTAGCTTGATTTTTTTGAAAAAATAGTAATAATAGCTATTTATGTCAATTTATGAAAGGAGAAATATATCTTAATGACTTTATTAATGTGCCCAAAAGCTCCCTTCAATGAAACATCAATTAAATACCTTTTAGGCCACAAAGTTGTCATTGTTGAAGCACTAAAGGGATATTTGGGGGGGATGGTTACTGAGATAGAGGTTAGAACTTTTGTGGTCAAAATGTTTTAGGTAGTTGGTTGGAGTACAATAATGGCAACCACAGCTGAGCCCTTTGTCCATCTGTGTCAGTGCTTTATCACGGACAGTTTAAGCTGTTCGACTCAATTGTAACCAAAAGAGAATTTACAACTCTGAAAACAAACTGACGTTTTGAGAAAGATCGATCAAAATAAAAAAAGTTTGTCGGACAAAGTTTAAGTTTGATGTCGATATATATCACAGAGAAAAGATATATAGGTCGCTTTTTCCATGACCGCAGCTAACACCTCGGTGGCAGATATAAGTAGATTAAAACTGATATCAATCTTTATATATCTATAGAAGTAATTGCTACGTTAATCCTTGAGTAAATGAGGAGAGGATAACAATGTGCTTGGTCTGTCATCAAATGAACAAGTCGAGAAATAACTACTCGACACACGCTAAGTGTCTATTGGATTATACCATTGCTTCCTTCTTCTCTCTGTATATAGTGAAATGAATAAAAAATATTCTTATTGAAACAGGGTACTGAGAAAGAATATATATATTTTAAATCACAACCATATCTAAATTACCGGCAACAATTATTTATAATTTACCATAAACATCCTAATATTCTGATGTCATGAATATGTTACCAAATAGAATTGTATGTTAATAAGTAAAAATATCAGATAATTGTTATTATTGTAGGAATACCTATAGTTAAATGTATTGATATTTAATGTTTTTTACGTCGGTTTTTGCATGCTACTTTGTTTAATAACATTTTAAAAATTGTATTATAGAAAAAAACGTTCCTTCAAAATTTAATAAATAAGATTTTGAAGTCTCCTTTACCCATTTGAATTAATAGTGTGGTTGTCAACATGACTGATATAAAGTTACAGAATGTCCATAGTTTTAAAGAGATATATTTGAACACGGCAATTGGTTGTTGTTTCAGAACTCGAAACAACACTTCTACCAACAACTTGTGAGCAGATCGTAGAATCACCATGGATATCACCGGTTGGTGTAACAACAACCATATCTCTTCCTAAGGTAGTTTTTACTAACTTATATTCTCCAAAGGTTACATAACTAACTAATAACTGCTTTTAATATGAAGCCTGTAACAATAAATAATATATTACAAAAAGTAATGTGATCCCAAAACAGCTCAGCCACTTTATATTTTTTAGCCTCATTATATATATTTAGAAAATATAAATCAAAGGAATATTTTTTAGAGTGATACAACACTTTATATAAGTTTCTTTGATAATAACTATTTTACTCTGGATTTTACCAGCAGGGCTTTACCAATGCGTGCGTGTATTGCGGGGTGGGTCAGTACCACCACTGTACGTGTATACACCCGTCTGAGTTTGCTGGGCGATTGAACCAATACCACTATACGCGTATGTCATCTACTAGACTCGTGTATACCATATTATGAATGATGTTTTACCGTTCTGAGCACATTCAATTGAGAATGAGCCATAAATTGGACTGATATTTTTATTATGATAAATGAAATTGGTGTTTATGAAACAAATATAGAGGCCTTGCAAATACATTGTTTACATTAACATATTTATATGTATCGTAGCTTAAAGTTACCTTGAAAGCAAATACGATAGTAATATGTTATATTTTGTTCAAGAGGTCATATTGGTGAGTGAGTAAAGCGTGTATAAAAATCATGTATCTAAAAGCTTATAAAAGTACGTCATATATTTATATATTGATACGTTAATTTACACATAAGCACTTGTTACAATTTTAGGGGAAATTCTTTATATTTAATTACAAATAACTGTAAACGTATTGTCTTTATAAACCGACGATGAACAAACGTTGGTTGGAGTTTTAGAAAAATTAAAAAAATGTAATGAGAAAATCTATGGACATTAAATTAACATTGCTTGAACTAAGTACAAGCATTTATCTTTACTTACATGCGTACTTTATTTATCAATGGCTCCCATTGTTATAAAACGACCCATCCCATGTTATAAAACGACAATTTGTGTCTGTTACAATTACTTGATTAATATGACAATAACTGACCAGACACTATAAGCCTGCTGGATATTGGCAGAAAGGACTGGCATTATTCCCACAAGGGGGGAAAAAGCTGGTCTGGCATTCCCTAACTCTAAGGAGGGGACCATTGGGGGATGAATGTGAGTAAAATGCTTGCCCTACCAGATGTATCTGAAGATTTTTGAGAAAATTATTATTCAATTAAATATAAAAGTAAAAATATACAGGTCAAACAGGACATGAAGAATGCACAGATCGAAGAAATAGACATAGCTGACAGAAACAAGTACAGGAACAGAATTGCGAAGTGGAAGCCAGAACCAGAGAATGAGAAGAAAAAAAGAGACATGCCTAAATGGACAGAAGAAAGAAAGAGAGCATTCAGTGAAAAGATGAAGAAATGGTGGGCAAACAAGAAGAACACGAAGCTGAATTGATGTATTGCTTTGCGTGATCCAACAGGGTCTATACGCACATAATAATAATAATAAAAGTAAAAATTTATAGCACACAGCATCATGAAAATTATAAAAAATTATACATAAAAAATATTTTTTTAATTTATTATTTTCAGTATCTAGATTGTTAACATAATTTAGTTGTCGTTCATAGTTATTAAATGAAAAATACTATTATGTACGTATAATAAAAACCGTTAAGAAAATGAGTTTTTTAAAAATTTGTTTTCTTTATGTTAAATTCTGTTGTAGGAAAGAGTACTGTCAGAGTCGTGGGGGATCAGTGTCTGGCCAGGCAACTCACCCCTGCAGTACCCTCCAGTGCACCACAACGTAGGTACACAAACCCTGCAACACAAAGAGAGCACTGTCTAGCAAGGTATATTCTTAGGGTTCATTATGTGATAGCCATAAGAAATTAACAGCTTCATGAAGATTAAACGTAATCTCTTATTTTTTAAATGAACATATTGAGTATAAACAATTGCTCCTCTAATTCAGTGGAAGTTTAGATGTTTGACCAAACACGTTTCAGCACTTATACTGTTTTCTCTTTCATATTATATACTATCACATTCATAACGATATGTTAGCTCGCTTATCTTATATATTATGTCACTTATAATACAAGGTGGAGTTGATATGTTATCTCGCTAATATGATATGTAACCTTGCTCGTATAATTTGTTATGTCGGTCAATTTATGTTTTATTTCAGTAACCCAGGTTTATATGTAAACATTTAGTGTAACTATAAAGAAATATAATGTAAAAAAATTGAGGTATGACTTACTAATTATTAAAGGGAAATATTACTTTTAAAAGTTTCTGATACATCAGAAGGAGCAATCGTGTTTTGCACATGTATAATCACATTATTCTAAATATTGTTCAATAATTGTACTACATTTGTGAGATAAATTAGGTAAAAAATAAATTTTAAATATTAATTACAAATATTAATTTTATTATAACTATGCTACTTTTTCAAATTCAATATCTGAATTAAATAAACGAAATCGATTGTGCAACATGTTGTCAAACTCCTATCATTTAAACATAACTGGGTAAAACAGGAAAGTGTAATCAATATTTATTTGGTATTAATATGTTAAATATACGTGTGCATCCGTTTTAATGTATTTATTTATATATTTTTACAGAACTGTACCGTTTCCCCAGGAGCAGTACTAACGATTAAACACAGCTAATACGTTTTTAACTGTAATAACTACTGCTCAACTTCAAATAACAGGTAAGGATAGACGGAAACCTTAGATCGTAAGAAGTGGTAAACACCGTATCTGGTGATAGAAACGTAAGCAGTTACGTAGGTTTTATAAATAAACGTAATATTTTTTTAATCTAGCCCTTATCACGCTGTAAGCGCATAAACGCGTAATAATTACAAAATTAATATTTTCGTAATAAAGTTTCTAATTTAATTCCATAGTGCGTTTGGGTTAAGGGCGGTGACTCATGATAGACACGTTGCGTGGCTCGCGATCTTTTGTTGCCCTGTCAATTACTACGAGACTGGTTTTTGTCTGGCAGTGTACATTTCCGCTGTGCCGCCCAACGCCACAAGCGCATATACACGCAGCTACTGTCGAGCCGAGTAGTTGTCACTATACTTACAGCTTTGAAACTGTGTATTTAGTTGTTTTAATCATTATTTTATTTTAATTTATATATTAATATATATAGTTTTAAGTGTGAATATGAATAAACTGGCCGATTTTGATTTTGTGGAAGGTACTAAAAACTTTGTTTTCAAGTGCTATGTGTATTTACTTACTTATTATTATATGTTTTATATGCAGGCCCTGTCTTTATCAGATTATGTGCAAGTAAATGTACTCAATTAAACATAATTTAATAATAGTAATAATATTTTGTATTGATTCATACTGTATAAGTGATTTATTCCTAAGGCTTACTTTCAAGTAAAAGTTTGCTTAATTACATATTCATATATAAGAAAAAAGTTAATCCTTCAAAATTTTATCATATCTTTTATTTTACTGTAGAGAACAATACAAAAAATGAGCAACTAAAAAATATAATTTAGATTTTTTTAAAATAAATTAGCGCCTAATGGAATATAGTCATTGTAAAAATGGCACTATAATGGCTAGGATAGGCAGTTACCCAGCAAATGGCCTGACTTTTAATAATATTAATGAGTATGAGCTGCAGAACAATTACTCTGTATTTGTATGTTCAAAGTGAATTTATGTAGTGTAGTTTGATCTTGCTATGGTTCTAATAATAGTTACCTAAAATGTTAGGTTCATTTTATTTTAGCATTTATTGCGTTTATATAAAGTACATAAGATGAATCCCAACAAAAGGCAAGTGTAACATAATATGAAGAAAGCGATAAATATAAATTAATAGTATTAATGTCCATTGTTTTGCACTTTTAATACGTGATGTTTGTCATCATGATTTTATTTCCTGATTCTATATCCATGTTTTAGGTCTGGCATAAGTGGAGTGTTATCTACGAACTTTCCACAATAACTACTAGGTAATTGAATTCAGACCAATAATGACTGCAAACTGTGATATCAGAAATAACTTTTTACATAGCAATGTATATATTACAAACTTGTGTAAACGTGATATTATATTTTTGTATAATCTGTAATGTTCCCCAATATAAATATGTATATTTTACCGGTGTACAGTTTGTCATATTTTATGTTAAACAAAAATTATTAATTTGGGATTTGAATTTATGTGCTTTACAAAATATATTTCTTATGTTTTTGTAACGTTCAACAATTTCTTAGAAGAAATATAATAAATATTTTATTGAAATAAGTGTATTTTATTTTACCGACTATAATTATCCATGTGTAAACAAAATATCTATGTGTTATAAAATAGCGTGCTTTATTAAAATAATTTATCATATTAAACGTGTATATAGTTAAACGTGCCTTACTAGGAACCAGTTTGAACTTAATTTAACTTTATTTAATAACTTATGCTAAAAAACGTATGAGATAAATAAAAGTCTTTTATATTTCATGGACACACCTCACCCCTGCCACTTACCGAACGACTTTTGGAGGTTATGTTATTATAAATCATTCCAAAAATAAAAATGGTACTGGCAAGTAGATTTATATATATTATTATTATTATTATTATTTTATCATAAATGTTTCATTTGTTTGATGAAAAAGTTTATCCTGTAAACAGTTTATGAAAGAAATATATGTTAAGTGTAATATTCTTTGTTTCAATGAAAAACAAAAGAGTAATAACAAGTTAGATACGCATCTAGGTAAAAAGGCAAACAGGGTAGGTAAGAATACTTTAATGAGCAAACTTCCAGTAATGAAGTGTTTAGTTTGTACGGGAAGTAGTTTCAGTAAGGGAAGTACTACTAAGAGAAAATGTACTAACTTTCTCTTGACTTAAGGCCTTGGTTAAGGTGCTGAGAAGTCTTTATTTTGAGACATAATACATGTGACGTTGTTTTAGTCAGAGCGAGGCAGAAAAGTTGTGTTAGACAATTTACTTTCTGATCTTTAAATAACAAAGCCTACATAGTCATTTACTCTTAATTATTTAAAATATATTTAAGATGCAGTACAGACACTAAATCAAGTTCAAAGATAAGTAAAATTAAAATATATTATTATAAGAAAAACAACTGTTTTTAATTGTTTTGTAAATACACAAACAAAATAATGGGTCCTTAATGGACATAGTCAAAAATGGTTTAGATCCACTTATTTGTATATATTTTTTTAATAGTGATATTTAAAACTATTTTATGATTATATTTATTTTCTTCATCAAATACCAAACATATTTTTATAATGAATTTGTTTACATCATAATTTATACAAATAGAAAAGAATTATTGACCGAAATCCTAAAACAATGTAAGTGACAATTATTTAATTGGGATTTTTATATATTTCTTACCTATAAATACAACAGATTTAATTATCTCTTAGATCATTAAAGTTAAACCTACCTAACAATGAATGTAAAACATTTAAGCAAATTATAAAAGTTTACAATCTGTTACATTTATTATAAAATATAACATTTTAAACGTTTGTATGTTAAATATAAATGTAAATGCCAAATAAATATAAAATTAATCAAATGAATAAAAACGTAAATTAGATAAAGATAAATAAAACTATTACTTTGAAAGTCCTCCTTCTAGAAATGACTATGCGAGTATACTTAATATAAGTAGATTTAATTTAGTAATGGTTTATTGAGCTCTTAGCTATTAGCTTGGAGGGTATCTAGTGTAGCTGAGAAAGTTTATGAGCATCAAACCTAAAGTACACTCTTAATTAAGGAGGGACGCTAAGTGGTTCTCGAGCAAATTTCTTAAGTTGCCAAGGTAGCCCAGTTATAGCCTTTATATACACATAATTTACATATAAACAAACTATATTTAATAGAACTTCATGTATTACTAACAATATAATGCTACCTATAAAATATATTATGTATTATTTATTCTTTGCCACTTAACCTTTTTATGTAATATCCAACAAATCAAGCAGAAATAAAAAACTAAATAATTTAATGTTGTTAAATTTAAAAAAAAATGGTTTGTTAAATATTGTGATACAATATATTATAAATCTGCATGAGGACATCCAATCACAAGTTATCCTTGGGATTCTAATTAACATTAAAATGTTAAATTAAGAAATTATAAAGTGTTATTTTTTATTTATATTTTTAACAAAATACTTATCTAATCCTGTAAGGCGTGATAGGTATAATGAGATCGGTTGGTCATCATAAAATTAAAGATTATTTTATTTTGAAACACAACTGAAAACTCACTCGTGTGTCCAGTTGAGTTTATTTACAGATTCAAAATTTCTCATTTTCATTTTAAAAAGCACGTATAAGGATATGTTGAGGCCTGGATCACGAAGCCTTGTAACCTATATTTTGTTTACATCACAATAATCATGAGACATTTAAGTGAATATTTCTCAACATAAATGTAATAAAATATAAGCATAAGTTAAAGTATATAGTTATGACTTATATATATATTTATAATATTTATGAAATATAAGTATAAGTATATATACAGTTCAGGTAATCTTCACACAACACAAATTTATTACAATATAAGCAAAAATGCACAAATATACTACAATACAAGTACAATATACACAAATATTATGGTGATTGATTTCGCTGAATTACGCTCACTTTCCTCAGACAAGAGGGATTCACAAAATAATCTAATTGAAAAACTATTTAATTTATATATTATTGGTTATAGTTAGCCAAATTTACATTCCATGAGGGGTTTTACAATACTCATACATGAACTTTTATTGAATAGTGCAGTATTACGTAGCTAAATATAGTCGGCTAAATAAGAACAGCTGTTATTCAGCAGCTTATTAATAGTAGGTTAGGACTGAAAGTGAAACCTTTTGAATGTAAATTTACTGCAATAACCATCATTACTCCAATTTAAAACTCCCTTTTGGGTCGTAAGGTTTCTCACTATATGTTAATTAACACATTCAAGTCAATAAAAACTGTTAAAAAATTGAACACAGTGGATATAGTTCAGATGATATTTTAATTTATGGTCTTTTCGCCCTCATATTAGTTATTAACTGTATATGAGTTTAGGTTTATAGTACTAATAATTAAAAACATCGATTGGTATTAATATTATGTTCTTATCATCATCACAATGGGTTTCATCTTAAATGTTAGTATGGTAAATGAAAAAAGTTTATTGAGAATTTTTATATTCAAGTATTAAATTATGATAAATTAAGATGATGATTTAAAGTTTGTAATATCAACTTGTAATACGTAAAAAATTATAAACAAACTTATTGGATATTTATTACAACGTTGGTAAAATATGAGTAAATCGAGTGTTGAGGGTTAGAAATGGGTGTACTTATTAGTAATTCCGATACGAACTTTATGGAGTTGTCTGTACATTTATTCTTAAAATTTTTTATATTTGAAATCTACGGGATCGCTTAATAATTGTAATATTCTTAACTTTCATTTTCAATATACATATTGGAAAAAGTATTTAAAATATTTTCATGGAGAGAAAAGACGGGGATAGATCTTATATTTCATGTAGTGAAAATAATAATTTTTGTCTTCAAATAACTGATTCGATTTTGTAATCAATTTATAATTATATGTTATCATGACAAATTAATTTTATATTTTTTCTACTCCCATATCTCTTAGGGGTTCACTCACTAAGATTGAAACACCCATCCAGTGTCTCTAAGAAAGTCTGTTTCAAAAGCATGCATTAGCGTGTTAGTAGTGAAGTTATTTATCAATATTATAAAAATTGGGATCCTGTATCTCCAATAATATAGAGTCAGTCAGGCTATTTTAATCCGATTAAAAAAACTACTGGGTATATTGAAAACAACGTATTAGTTAGTATGACTAAAATAATGCTCAAGAACTAAACTGCTCGGCCATTTACACACTTATGGGGCACTGAAAACAAAACTACTCCATCTGAATATACTTTGTGAAAATATCAGACCAATTATACCAACGAAGATTCTATGGCGATGCAAAAATCTATGAAATATCAACAAGGCCAGCCTCGGTACGTCAGGATGTGAAAGGGAAAGGTGAGACTATCGACCAATAACCAGTCCTCCAATGTTTTGAAACCTAATGACCATCCCCGTACGGAATCCCGCGATTCTAACTATATTGGTCTATGATTAACTTCATTTTAATATTTTATTTAAATTATTTATATTATTCCTTAGTTTTAGTATTCAAAAGAACATATTACCAGCATCATATTTTAATTAAATATAATTGTAAAAACAATTGTCAAATTCTCGTTATGGCACTAGATTAATCTTTATTACCAATTAAAGAAAAATGAGATAACTATATGATTATTTAATTATTTCTATATAATTATGTTTAATAACTGTATTATTCTACCAGTTTGGATAGGACACAGCTGATCGTTACCTAAGGTAAGCCATATCAAATATTACTTCTTACATAATGATACAAGATACAATAATAAGCAGTACTTAGATTGAACTACAAATTAATATAAAAAAATGTTATGTTTCAATTTATGGAATTATGAACCAAAAAAATCATAGGATGTCTACAGACAAATAATAGGGCTAGAATTATTATAATTAGGTTTATTTTAAAATTTAAAAACATAAATTTACCAAAGTGATTATAAAGCAACTAAAATTCAGTGAAAAAAATTATAAAACCATGGTAGGTGGTTTATAAAACCACATTTTACGATGAACTAAGATATTTTTAAAGACAATAAGTGCGTGAAATTAATTAGCAACTAATTTTATTAACATTTCTATTTAGAGAGTAAATGTTGGTATTACTTTACACACGAGTCTGCCTGACTGACTTTATTTAGTACAGTGTTTTACATTTTAAAATATGGTAAAATGTATTTTTTCTAATCTAGAAAGTAATGAAAAGTCTTGGTTTGCAACAATGTTTAATTTAATCACCAGGTTACTATGTGGTTTTTAATATCCCGCCTCAGTGCAGCATGTGGTGTTCTAGCTGTTGTATTATGAACTATATTTTTTATTAACCTCTTTAGAATATAAGAGCTAAGTCAAATGATCTTAACACGAATGAAATTAAATTCATTTTGGATACGTTATTGAAATGGTAATGTCCCATATTACTTTTTCAACTCCATTTAATTATTGGCATTATTAAAATAAATAAGATTTATTTAGCTAATATTCTCTTTAAAAATTATGAAAAACAAAAATTTATCGCTTTTATTGAAATAATTGTTCAGTACGATTTTAATCGCTATTAAAACCTCATTGGGTAAGTGCTCGAAGCTTCCCAATAATTATCTAACATTATATTTTGATGTAATATGTGATTTACTGAAATCATTTTCCATTGTATTTGTAATTGTTGGTAGTATATTTTATAACTGTTGTGTCTTATAGTCCGCTATGTTTTAACTTTTAGGCATAAAAATTTTACTAATCATGAAAGTAATCAAAGAAATGGCTATAGAATACTTAAACAAAGTTGCTCATTAAGATATAAAATGTACCCATGACAGAAATGTTAGGTTTTTAGGCTTCATGTTTTGGAAATAACCCGCTACTACTCACTACGACTCACACGCCCCTACACGTACAGTGGTACTGACCCACCCACCCATACACGTACAGAGGTACTGACCCACCCACCCGCCCATACACCTGCAGTGGTATTGACCCACCCACCCGCCCACACACGTACAGTGGTACTGACCCACCCACCCACCCACACACGTACACTGGTGTGTGAATGTGAGGGTCTGGAGGGACGCAGGTGTTATCTTTTTGAGGGCTTGTTCACGGAGACAATTATGGAGGATCCTAGCAACGGCAGCTAAACCCTAAACTAAGGATCAGACTCTAGTCCTAGGAATCCAGGCCCTCACAAAGAACTAAATAGTTGTAGTGAACCAGGTAACGGAAGAGAGCATATTGTGATCCAACGTAATCTAATCCAGTACAAATAATGTATCAATAAGAAGATCAACAATACAGTAACCAAACACAGTTTTTTTATAAAATATTTAAAATTGTTTAAAGTATATTATACATTTTACCTCTATGTACTTAGTTACCGTTTATATTGTAAGTGTTAGGCCATTTTAATTACTTTTTAAAGTTATAGTTTTATTTTAATCTTCAAAATGGTAATATATAATAGAACTTATTGATTGTTAAGTTTTTTAAATGGTTTGAATATTATTTATTTAAAAGGTAAGCAGCAATTGACCCTGAAATTTATAACAATAACTTGAAAATCAAACAAACGTCACAGCATTTTTATTTTAGGACACTCAATATTTGAATGTTGAGGATTGAAAAATAAAATAAATCGTAAAATATATTGAGGGTAAAATGATGATGTTTACTTGTAATTCAATTTTACCGTAGCCTGAAATAGTCATATAACGCACCTCAGAGTCAGCGTACGTATGCAAATATCTTTGAGTGGGATATAAGTTCAATGAACCAAACATCACGGATTTATGCAAATATCGAGAGCAGACATTTTGTTCCCACAGCGCTCAGTAAATCGATTTTAATTTGTCGTAACCGCATACTTTCCCAAACGTATATTATTTCAAACTAAAAAATGTTATGCTAAAATTGTTATTTGTCTATGTTTCTACAATAAATGAATTAAAACTTGAATAAATATTTAAATTGTTTTTAGTTGAATCCTTACTTTATTGAGCATGTAGGTAATAGCTACATCCAACTAGAGTCATGCTAAAACACTAAGTATGTTTAGTGTATACGCAGTGTTTATATAGCGATTAGCATTTTTACGTTTTATTTGTAGCTTTAATAGATAATTTTTAAACTACCGTTTATAAAAAAAATTAATGTTTTTGACTATAACAAAAAGTATAATTAAATATTTAAAAACTAAGTTTTGTATTTAATGTATTAAACATGCCAGTTGTTGTTTATAAATGTACAGTAATATATTTTAAGATATATAAACTAAATGAATAGTACTCAACGAGCTAATGAAGAGGTCAAGTCCTTGACGATCCTTACAGATCACGCAAAATTCGCTAATAGTAACATAAAATAATATATGTCTGTTTAAAGACAAGTTTTAAATAATTATTTGTAGCATGCACACGTTCATGTACAAGTGAGTAAAAAATCACCAAAAAACGTATATTGGAATTCTTTTACAGTTTACCCAAAAAACTGTTAATGAAAAAGGTCGGTTTCATTTGGAAAATAGGAACCATACTTGAAGATCTTAGACCTAAGATGGTTTTTATTAAGTGCTGAATAATCTGTAGATTATTTAACAATTAATAAAATGTAAAATAAAATGTATTAATAAAATGTATTAAATTAATAAAATGTATTGTACAGGCCTTGTTTTAAATAAGCTACGTCAACCAATATATAAATTGACTTCAGTTGAATACTTTACTGTTTTAAAGCTTTGGCACTTACAAACTTAACAGAAAATGAGTTTGGAATATTTATACTGTTTTTACTTCGATATCATTTAATGATATTGTAATCCATTTCTCCACAATAAACACAAATAAAAGCAAAGTGCATTTCCAAAAATATATGCTTTTCACACTAAAGCATGTTAGTATTCCCTGCTCATGAAATTCCAAAAATTTTTTAAACCTTGGGAGTACAACATGCCTAAAATACCTTTAAATCTTCTTATATAATATTTCAGAGGCTAAGTAGATCGCAATATTTATTGGTAGTTTATTGATCCAAATTTATTTATGATTTTCAACTAATTGAGATAAAAGTTCAACCGATACTGAATTGTGTATTTTTACAAGTAACTTGGAATATGTGCAAAAAGCGTTTGGTATTTTTAATAATAGATGATTTTCTTATAATTTAAATATACTTGAGAATACAGTAAGGAGGAATCACGTCTTTAATATGTGTTAATCAAACCGAATGTTTTTTATGGAACACCACAGCCAAGGTATATTTTATAGTCATTTTACCTTTATAAATAATTTAAATACAAATATCGGATACCTGGACAGTGATAGACTTAATTAGCATAAATAAATAATTATTCGTTATCTTGATATATTATATTTAATTGAGTTTATTACCAAATAAATATTTATTAGTTATTTTATTTTATATATGCCTATCTTAATCGTTTATATAGAGTATGTGCAATAAAAAATGTACATGTTGATTAACTATAAAAATATTGCATGCATTATTAGCATTATATGAAGCACTTCAATGACATATTGTACACCCCAATACATTAACAATATTCCTTAAATTAACAATAAATAAATGGAACCCATAATTAAAGTATGTAAAATGAGGTATCTACATAAAATATAACGTCAAGCAGTCTAGATGTTTATTACGTGGCAGTTAGTTTATTAATGAATATAATGTATAAATAAATAGATATGTTTTTTAACGCCTAATTACTTATTTAGACACACCTGATAAATCAGTAATAGTACGGGAAGACACCTATTCTATACACAGAACAATTTCACTGAATTAATATTCTGTACCCTTTATTGTGATATGTTTCCCTTTTTTCATTTCATTTGAATGATTGAAACATCATTGCATGTCACGAAGAAAAATTTTTAAAACACCTTCAGTTCCAAATATAAGACAGTGTCGTGACTTTCGTGACCCCAGACATGACACGAACTGCAGTGTCTGTCCGTAATACAGAACGCTATCTCCACGTGTACCACCATTTCTTAACATAGATTTCTCTTTTGTGTTACCATATTACTCAATGATTCACCATCATACATTTATCTCTGAATAATTACTTTGTTGATGACATTTCTGAAACATAGTACCAAAAAAATAATAACGAATTCTCAATGAACCATCCTTTCCGTGTTCTTACCATTCTTGCTCAATAAGAATTATTGATTGATGTATTGTTAAATTTTATTTATATTTAAAGGAAATGTAATTTAACTTACATTGTTTCAACAATAGTTAGTTTTTAAATAATTAGATTAATAGTTTTCCTGAAAAAATCTTTTTTGCATTAATAAACAGGCATAAATATAGTATAAACTGAACTTTATAAAAGTTCAAACAATTTACTAACACCAAATGTTGCTGTCAATACATTTATATAAATTTACTGACTGAACAAGCAACTAATGTAAAGTCATTAAATTTACTTGCAAAGCTGTAATTTTCTTAAATATTACTACTAACAAATTAATGTCAATTTTATCTAAAGAAAAATCACTGATAGCAAGTTTCCGGGATTTCCGTTCCTCCAATTTTAATTAGCTAGTAGACATAGGAGGAAGAGAAACAATAGTATCCTAAAACATTAAATATAAAAAATTTTAATAATACGAAGTCCTTGGTGATGCGTCAATGAAGAATGTGTGTATGTCCATATGATTGATAAAACTTCAACAGATCATCTGAGGCCAGTTCCAATCTATAATTAAAACTTGAAATAAATTATGTAAACAATTAAATCATCTTATATTCTGATTACGGATACTACAAAATCTAAACAAACTACTGTATTTTTATATTTTAAGAAATCTAAATTTTATCCTCATAACATTGTTCTTCAAATGCAACAAAACGAGTCAGGAGATTTATTTTTTATAATAATATAACTATAATTAAATAACCATATATACGTGTTTGGCTGCTCCCTATAATATGAAAATGTACCTACACATTTTTCTTATATTAAAAATAAAAAAAACAAAAAAACAGTTTTGCTCAACAATTAAAATTATAAATATCTTTACAACTATATTAAGGAGATACTATAGTAAATGAATAATATTTACTAACTAACTAAGGTATATAAATGTTAATTAATTAACGTTGAACAAAATAATGACCGATTGACTAAATATTAGGAACAACATTACAAAATAAATTTCAATTTTTTTGACGTTTTCAATTAAAATTACATGAAATATAAAAGTAAAATAGAATAATATTTATTCATTATTTAGTAACGTATAGGTTGATCGTAAATATGTCCTTAACTAATGAAAATGCTAATAGTAGTATTCTTTTTATATAATTACTAACATCCGTACAAAATACAATAGTATTTTGAAGCATACTAAAATATAGGCTTCAAAATAACATTACATAGGTAATAACAAACAAAGTTACTATATTAGAATTTTAAAAAAATGCCGTATATTTTTATATTCTTGCCAAAATCCATAATATTAAACATACGAACAGTATACTCAAAAATATATTTAATATGTATACGTATATTCATTTCGATGGTGTTTATTACATGTTATGACAATAAAATACATACTGCACTTTATTTTTTTAATTACGAGTTCGTAATTACAGTTAAATAATGTTAGTGTCGTGTGAATAAAAGTTATAAAATGAATAAGTTAAAGAAGACGTAGTTGTGCTAAAACGTGTTGATGAGGTCAGACAGCCACAGGACATGAGTAATGAGTCTAAAAGCATCTGGTACATTCAATTCACAACTTTTGTATACATTTCCGTTTACTATTTGATGTTAAACACTTTTTATATTTACATATAACTTCCAAAATTACTCCAAAAATTATTTCATATTTCTAAATTTTGTAGATTATTATTCTAAATTTTATTTAATTTTGTGTTATTTAAAATTATTATTAATTTAATTACTAGAACTAAATTAATTTAATAAACTCGTTATTCAGAAAAAAATGTTTTCCGACATATAAATCCACATTCTATCAAATAAATAAACAAATATATAAATAAGTAAATAAAATAATATTACCTTAATGTTTTACAGGGTAACTCAATAATGACTTACTAAATTATTGCAACACCACAAATTATAAATTAAAATTTGTATATAAATATAATGTTATTTTATATTTCGGAAGGATATTGGATCAAAATGCTATATTTATTGCATTTATAGGTACTTTTATTTTATTATCTTAAAATTGCACAAAAAAAGTCTTTATCTCGTAGTAAATTACCGTTATAGATATATCTATAAGTGTAAGGTTTATGGCAAAACCAAATAAGACATGTGTTTTCCTGTAAACAAACATATATTTGTTGTATGTATAATTTATGGTTTATCGACTTTGTTAGCCCAACGTTATGTGTCTAAACTGTAAGTTAAGTTGAAGTACTTGATGGCCTTAGATTCAGTGGAGACCATTGGCCCAAGGTTTCTAGATTCACTTTTAAAAAGAACGTAGATCTTTAACTTTGGAGTTTATAAATATGAGATGTGTTATATCATTGCCAAAAGTCTTTATATACTTTTTTACAATACCGATTGATTTTTAGTTTCATAATGGTACCGAAAGATAACATAGCTCTTTACTTTGACAACACTTACTCCCTTTCTTCTTTTGTCACTTTCTGGATTGTTGATCATATCGGACCTCAGAATTAATATGGACAACGGACAGTACTCCATTGGACAGAGTAAGAAATAATAAACATTGTTTTTTTTTTATATAGTTTGACTGTGAAATTACTCGATGATAGTAAGTTATTTATTTTTGTAGTTTTAGTACCATTTATTAAATATTGAGTCGTTTTTGTAACTCTCGTATTTGAATATTTTCCTTTCCAAATTCTGAATATTACTATTTAAATTATTGAATATAAATTACCACCACAGTAGTGATTTTACATCTACTGCAATGGTTCGTTGGTAAAAATCCAAACGCCTTGTTAAAATAATGATTAAATTTGTATTGAAGATCTTTTCGTTAATTTACTACCACTACTTTATTTTGTTTCTATCAATTAACTACTGCTTGATAAATATTCTATTGCACTCAAAACTTTTTACCGTCCACTGTGGTATTCCTAATCCACTAGTTTTCCGATATCGCTGGCCTTATCCCATAGCTTTCTAAGGAAAGCTCTCTAACACGGAGAGTGCATTCGACAGTAAGTCAAATATTGGATTAACCAGTTTATTTTAGTAGCCACTCAACCTATTTTTTTATGTTTAATTACAATATAATACTCTCATGCAAGAACCGGTATTGTATATGTAAGAAGTAGCCCTGAATAATGCTTCAGTCTTTTAATTTATTTTTAACTCTATGAACTTGAGAAGAAATTTATATTTTATGATATTATTATTACCTTAAAAATAATCTATGGTTATTCGATTACATTCAACTGTCAGCTATTTTTTATTAAAATAACCGTATAGTTAGAATTATATTAAATAATTATACAAAGTTAACTCCAATCCATCGAGCAATTTAAAACCTGGATCGCTGATTTTGCGTATGCTGGCCAATTTCTCCTTAAAAGAACGCAGGAGACACTCGGTAACTATATGATCCATTGTTTTCGATGGACTCCCCACAATCACATGAATGATCTAGTATTAATCCCTGTTTATACTTCTAGTAATTGCATCTGCCAAAGCCATTTTGGAACCGATTCAAGAGCGTTCATTCCCTACGAGAGAGGTTCATCTTACCTACAGGTATTGATGGATCGTAGGACCAGCTGGTATTAGGCGAGAAATTTGATCTGCTCAGACTCAAAGCAGTACGTAGATGTGGGTTGCGAGAGTTTAAGCGACCGTTCTGACATACGAGATCTTGTATGGTAGGTGCAGGCCATTCAAGATCTTATTGAATTGTTTGAGTAGTGCCTCGGACGTCTTATCTCTGGAGGAGCTGTACTGCACAGAAATGGGAGCAAAGGAAGTGTAGTTGACATGAGAGGGCCACCAAGAGCACTCTCAACCCTATTAAGTTGGACATCGACCGCTTTAGTGTGATCACTATTTAGCCATACCAGAGCACTATATTCAGCAGCTTAATAGACCAGTAACAAAACAGCTTGAGGTAAAAGTTGTAAAAGTATATAGAGGAAAATCACGTTTGTTTTATTTTTGTTACTGCTTTTATATATTCTAGCTTTAATGCTATTTTAATTCTAATACTTTCACCACCCCAACTCTATGTTCCGTACGACAAGTAATTATGGCCAAAGTAAGATGATATAGGGAGAAGAATGTCTTTAATGGATGCTTCAAAATACATAGATTGTGAACTATCTTAATCATACAAACATGATATGGCTATGAATTAACAATCCTAATTGTTATAAAAAATGTAAGTAGTAAAGTAAGTAGTATCATCCACACTTTCTCAATATGCACTTGAATTAAAAGACATTGTCTGTGTAACTAAATATATACATATATATTTAGTTGTTAATAATAATAAACATAACTGTTTATCATTTTAAACATTAGATTTCGTAACAACACTAAACTAAAAAATATAAAAATATGTACAAAAGTCCCAGCTTTTCATTGGAAAAGGATTGGATTCGACACAAACCGCAAATAAACCAGAAGTATTTGTGAGATGTGAAATCGAATGAATCCATGATTTCCAAAAAATAGGCTGCATACTTCCAATGTAATAGCAGACAAAAAATATAAACAACTGAAAGTTATATTGCACCAGAATACCGTATTTAACAAGAGGTCTTACAAGATTATATGTAAAATACCTTGATGAAATAAAAAATTAATATAGGAAAAGCTATTTACAATCTAACAATTAGTAAACATCTTCAACAGATAATACAAAGCATCAATCGTAACTTTTATTTCAGTTAAATCTAAGTTATTAATAGAATATGTAATGGGTTTCCTTTAGGATTCAAACAGGCATGACATAATTAGTTTTTCTAGCATCGTCTAAAATGGGTACTCGCCAATAGCTGCCCACATCAAGTGTATCACCTTTTTATAGTTAAAAAAAATTACCTGTCTTGAAGTTATTGTTTTATTACACGTAACAATACTAAACGACTAACATACAGCAATATCATAAACTTATTTTTAAGAGTTATTTATTTAATAAAAAAAAAAACAAACAAGTAATATTTATAATTAGTTGACTTGTTAAGAGTACAGCTCCCTTTTATAAAGTGATTTATTATGTTTAAAAAGAATATTGTTTTTTGTCGAAAGTAATTTCAAGCACTCAAATAAGATCAATTATTGTTAAATAGTAGACTAAATGCTCGTAGACATTTCATTCAAGTCAACGTACAAGAATACAAGTGAATCATAAAACTAGTACACAATGTACTAATATTGAGGTGGTCGATTTTGAAAAACCACGTTAGACTTCCTTAGGCCAGACGGTTTCGCAAATAAAATCAATCACAATAATATATGTACATTATGATCTATAAGGCCATGGATCTGTTTAAGATAATTACATAAAACTCAGTAATAAAAAATATATATAAATTTCTCTAGTGAAGCATATCCTAAACATATAATTAACCTAATTCGTTTTAGGTCGGCTATTAGTAATAAATTAAAAGGGTGTCGATAAAAACTAAAAAACTAAACAGACTCCTAAAGAAACTAAACCTCGTTTCGATAAGATTCTAAGGTGCTGTTTTCATTTTATTCGAACCACCTACATTGAAAAAACAGACCACTTAAGTGCAGCTGCATCACAATTCTACTCGTATCCATTGTTCCAACAGATAATGTAAAATTTTTTGTGTACAGACTCAACGAAAGCCTAGATAAGTGGCCTCAAGTCCACCCATTTTCGTTAGTAAATGTATGTGGCTAAATAAATATATTTACATCTTTAAAATATACCGAACATCTTTATTAGTTCATCTAAGCCATAGGGACACGAGAGAGGGAGTGTAGCCCTCAAAACACAGAGAGGGATCTGCACTATTTTGGAGAGGTTTATATACATTACTGTAACATCAACTGTTCAATAATGGTCTTTTAAAGACTGAATATTTCTGTTATTAATACTTACCTTTTTGTACTCTTATTCATAATCAGACTTTTATAAAATAAGTGAAGCGTAATCAAGATCGCTTCTAAGTGCCTTCAACATGTTCTTTTTTTAAAATATTTCATGGAAATATATTTAAAATATGTAAATATATTTAAATATTTTATATATATTTAAATTAAATATATTTAATTTAATATATTTATTCGAAATCCATATTCGCCCATATCTTGACAACCAGCGTCTTATGAATAAATAAAAATAAAAAATAAATAAATTAAAAAGCATAGAATTTTATACTTACTTTTGTTATATTTCTTACTCATTATTGTTTTCTTTAATTCAGTCAAATATTAACAGACACAATACATATATATTGGAGTACAAAAGCGTCGAATACCACACATTAAAATATTTTTTAAAGACATTATATGTCTGAAATATCGTAGGTAAAGTGTTCCTTATGAAATATTATTCTAATTATTTAAAGTAAGTGCATTTTAATTGGTGTGTAGATTCACAGTACATATCTACATATATAATTTATAATAATAATTCATTTGATGGTTTTTAGGTTTTGCTATGAATTTGAATCCCCTTCTCTCGTTCCCCCCTCTGACTTCAGTGTCTCCGGCCCCCCCCCCACCTACAATCTTCTAGGATAAATGTAGTAATTATTAATTTACATTTGTCCAGATGTACATTAGTTGTAATTTATATATAACTGCCACTTAAGTGTCCACTAAATAGTATATAAACAACACAGGAAATTTCCAAAATTTATCGATGTACTGCAATGGCATAGTTTGTAGGAGTTTATTCAAGAGCTAGAAACATAGTTTAAAGTACCACTCATCAAATGAACATATAAGAGATTGAAAACTGGAACTACGAAAATAAAACTATTTATTTAAAAGAGAAAAACAAAACATTACATAGAAAGTCTAAATTCTAAATATGAATAAGTCCAGTTCAGTTATAGATTTGTATAGGATATTTATAATAATAAATAATAATTTAATTTAAATAATATGACACTGTGCCGGTAGATTAAACGGTGACAAGAGTTCTTCTAAGCAAGAGATTTAAGAACTATTTTTTTTAGTGAGGATGTTACTAAAGCACAAAGATATGCGTGATTTTGTACATTATTTAAAAAGAATTTTTTACTGTAGTTTCACTATATACAAGATGTGAGGTCTCAATATAAATCTCCATGGAATCTCCGTGAGAAAAGCAGAGGGATTGTTATAATTCTTCAGCTGTTTACAAGTTTATATATGTTTCTACTTAGGTCTCTTGAAGTTTCATTGTATTGCTTCTTTACTTAATTTATGTTATGCTCGTTAAATATTTATTTATTACTAAGCACAAAGCTAACATTAATATGTACTTCGGCTAACATCATTTAGGTTGGGTGGCTGATATTTTTAGAATGCCTGATAATAATAATTTTATTATTGTGTGTACTTGACAATCCAATTTTTACTATAAACAATTTTTTTTAAGGAATTTTTGTTTACAATGTCAAACATTGTGTGCTGTTTCGACGTTGTTTCGTCTCATCAGGTGTAAATAGGTGAGAGTTTTCTTACTCACCATTACACTACAGTGAACTGAGTTGATGTCATATAATTGTCTTCATTTTCTTGAAGCAATCATTGACATACAGTTCCATTAGAGTGGATGACGGAGAATAATCTCAACGTTCTACAATGTCAAACAAATGAAAATCGGCCTGGTGTCCGTCTAGGATTAGCAGATATGGTGTGATATTAATGTATAAATTTTAACTTAAGAGTGGTTGTATTATCAATGTATCATTGCACAGTTTCGATCGTCTCTGCGTACGGCTGTTTTCTTCCTCTATGTTTGTTTTCGTTTGTGTATCGATGTGTGATTCGTTCCGTTCTTCCCTGTCTCTCCTCACTTCCATTTCTTTCTCCTTACTTGTCGTTTCATTTCTTCTCGGCCAACAAGTTTAAAAATATATTTGGCTAGTGAAACAGTTGGGTAAGTGCTAACAATTTTGCTTTTTATTACTGCTTTATATTATATATATATATATATATATATATATGGCTGGTTGTGGCCAGAATGTAGTTTATTTTTGTAAATTATACCCGGTTGCATTGTTTAAAATCTTATCTAACAGTGCTGTCATCCATTTTTATTTATTCTATTGTTTTAGCAGGTATAGTTTAGGAATATGGATACCAAATTTTAAATAATTTGTATTGTTATTATAATCATGTTATGGTGATGTTACTTTGCATTTGATAATATAATTATTTGTTTAGTACAAGTGAACGTATCAGAAATAAGTGTTAAATGGAACCTAACCTAACCTAACCTAACCCCAAACGGAAAATGCTTATCTAAACCTAGTCATAATAATTAATTGAAAAAATAATTAGTTTTAGTTTCCATTGCAATAGAAGTTTTTATTATGAAAAAATAAAACAAAATAAAATTATGGCAACAAAAAGGAAAAGGCTATAGTATTTGGAATACTTAGTTGTGCTAGAATGCTGATTAAAACGCATGAAATCAAAAAGTGTTAGTAAGTTATAGTAATTAAATACTGTATTTAGAATGATACCCATTACAACTTATTTAAAAAAAATTTGGCTAACGAACACTTAAACTCTTTGTCGCAATTAGTTGCTCCATACATAGAAAGGGGCAGTCCCGACTTTGATGATGTAATAGAGGTGTATGTGCATTAGACATGCTATAGTTTATTTAACTACTACATAATACTACGTAGCTTTGTTAGTGGATATTTTAATGCATTGGGGCGTTTCCACCTGTTATGGAATATTTAATAGAGGTGTATTTGTATTTAACAGCCTGTTTTTCATTCAGTCTCAACAAAGTAGTATATTGCTTTATTTACAACTGCCTTAATGCAATGGGGCGTTGCCACCATTGTTGGATTTTGTATTAATGTTACATGTGTATTTTACAACCAATAGTTCATTTAACCAAGACATTGTAGTGTTTTGTTAGAGAATATTTTTATGCATTGGGACATTATGTTCTTTGACGTTTACCCTATTAATAATGCGCGTGTGTTTAACTGCGTCTAGTTCCAACGTCCATTGCCATAGTGGTACGTGCCTATTATTAGCTACTATGGCGGCTCCTTTCATGCAATGGGCGTTTCTGGCTTTGATGGATGGCATACTACACATGCTCGTATACCTGATAGCCTTAAGCTTTTAACGATCACTGCGATAGTGGTACGCCATTATATTGGTTATTATTGGTGACTTTTATGAAATTGGGTTATCTTGCTCCTAATAGGTAAACATGTGTTTTAAAAACTTTATTCTATTTAAGTACTGCAATACTTTTAATCTAATCAATCTAATAAAAACGCGTATTTTTATTGTGCTTTAGTATGCGTTGTAATTGACAAATGAAGACTTGTTTATTCGGTGTATATATATAACAAAAGTTTTGAATACTGTTGACTATTCATTCATTCATTATTCATCTCTAAGACGCCGATCGTAGAGATATGGGCGAATATGAGGCGTGAATGAGTGTGTTGAGTGTAGATGAACGAGTGTAGTCATTGTTACTATCTGAGTTTAACTTAGCTCAGGAAGGACTATTTATTAATAGACCAATAGCCAGGGCAACTATGGGCCTACAATTTTTGTGGAATCCGAACCACGTAGTGTTAGTCTGATTTTCAGCTAACTGACAAGTTTGGCACTTAGCTCTCTTCCCTACACAACATCCGAAACTTGACTACCATTCAACACGGACACTCCAGAATTCTCTAGTAGTGTCTATATCGATGACTACCATTGAGCGTACGCCGTGTCGGTATTAAGAGAATCAAGAGTATTAAGAGAAATTAAGAGGCATGGAACCTATCGCCACAATCTCCCAAACACTTTGTCCCCAAGTAGCTGAGTTACAGCACTGTTAAATACTTCGTTAAGACAGTAGTAAATTTCGAACGAACTAACATTGCCTAAAATAGTCGTATAAATAAGTATTAAGTGTTTGCCTCTGAAAAAGCCATTCCCAATAGTGTGTACAACCGCAAGACAAATATTTTAAGTACGACTAAACACCACTTAATCTCACATTGCCTACCCAACAACATAAGAATCACAAAGTTACATCTTTAGTTAGACGTTGTCCAGTTTAATGGGACTGTAGTGCGCACAATCGTAAGCCACAAGTACTAAGTAAGACTAAACACCACTTAATCTCACATTGCTTATCTAACAACATAAGAATCACAAAGTTACATCTCTTGGTAAACGTTCTCCAGTTTAATGGGACTGTAGTGCGCACAATCGTAAGTCACAAGTACTAAGTAAGGCTAAACACCACTTAATCTCACATTGCTTATCTAACAACATAAGAATCACAAAGTTACATCTCTTGGTAAACGTTCTCCAGTTTAATGGGACTGTAGTGCACACAATCGTAAGACACAAGTACTAAGTAAGGCTAAACACCACTTAATCTCACATTGCTTATCTAACAACATAAGAATCACAAAGTTACATCTCTTGGTAAACGTTCTCCAGTTGAATGGGACTGTAGTGCACAAAATCGTAAGACACAAGTACAAAGTAAGACTAAACACCACTTAATCTCACATTGCTTATCTAACAACACAAGAATCACAAAGTTACATCTCTTGGTAAACGTTCTCCAGTTTAATGGGACTGTAGTGCACACAATCGTAAGCCACAAGTACTAAGTAAGGCTAAACACCACTTAATCTCACATTGCTTATCTAACAACATAAGAATCACAAAGTTACATCTCTTGGTAAACGTTCTCCAGTTTAATGGGACTGTAGTGCGCACAATCGTAAGTCACAAGTACTAAGTAAGACTAAACACCACTTAATCTCACATTGCTTATCTAACAACATAAGAATCACAAAGTTACATCTCTTGGTAAACGTTGTCCAGTTTAATGGGACTGTAGTGCGCACAATCGTAAGTCACAAGTACTAAGTAAGACTAAACACCACTTAATCTCACATTGCTTATCTAACAACATAAGAATCACAAAGTTACATCTCTTGGTAAACGTTCTCCAGTTTAATGGGACTGTAGTGCGCACAATCGTAAGTCACAAGTACTAAGTAAGACTAAACACCACTTAATCTCACATTGCTTATCTAACAACATAAGAATCACAAAGTTACATCTCTTGGTAAACGTTCTCCAGTTTAATGGGACTGTAGTGCACACAATCGTAAGTCACAAGTACTAAGTAAGACTAAACACCACTTAATCTCACATTGCTTATCTAACAACATAAGAATCACAAAGTTACATCTCTTGGTAAACGTTCTCCAGTTTAATGGGACTGTAGTGCACACAATCGTAAGCCACAAGTACTAAGTAAGACTAAACACCACTTAATCTCACATTGCTTATCTAACAACATATGAATCACAAAGTTACATCTCTTGGTAAACGTTCTCCAGTTTAATGGGACTGTAGTGCACACAATCGTGAGCCACAAGTACTAAGTAAGACTAAACACCACTTAATCTCACATTGCTTATCTAACAACATAAGAATCACAAAGTTACATCTCTTGGTAAACGTTCTCCAGTTTAATGGGACTGTAGTGCACACAATCGTAAGCCACAAGTACTAAGTAAGGCTAAACACCACTTAATCTCACATTGCTTATCTAACAACATATGAATCACAAAGTTACATCTTTAGGTAGACGTTGTCCAGTTTAATGGGACTGTAGTGCGCACAATCGTAAGCCACAAGTACTAAGTAAGGCTAAACACCACTTAATCTCACATTGCTTATCTAACAACATAAGAATCACAAAGTTACATCTCTTGGTAAACGTTCTCCAGTTTAATGGGACTGTAGTGCACACAATCGTAAGCCACAAGTACTAAGTAAGGCTAAACACCACTTAATCTCACATTGCTTATCTAACAACATAAGAATCACAAAGTTACATCTCTTGGTAAACGTTCTCCAGTTTAATGGGACTGTAGTGCACACAATCGTAAGCCACAAGTACTAAGTAAGACTAAACACCACTTAATCTCACATTGCTTATCTAACAACATAAGAATCACAAAGTTACATCTCTTGGTAAACGTTCTCCAGTTTAATGGGACTGTAGTGCACACAATCGTAAGCCACAAGTACTAAGTAGGGCTAAACACCACTTAATCTCACATTGCTTATCTAACAACATAAGAATCACAAAGTTACATCTCTTGGTAAACGTTCTCCAGTTTAATGGGACTGTAGTGCGCACAATCGTAAGTCACTATTGTTATTTTACTATAATAAATTAAAAAAAATAAATGATTTTAGATTAGATCTATCTAAAAATGTTTATTAATACTTCTTTAAACGCATATATGAGAGTTTAATGCATATTTATTTATCAATCTTTGCTGCAAAAATATATTTTAAAAACTATGGAAATTTAATTCATTAAAAAATTATACTTTTTCTGTTAAAATCAATATATAAATTTGTGTTTCTAACCTTACAAAGCGTAAAAATTATTCTATATTATTATTTATAAAGATTTTATATACTCTCAGTACATATTTATAACTTCATTTTAGTGTTGTTTTTCTAAATCAATTTTGGTTAATGTATTATATGTTAATTGCCTTTAATCTGCCAGTGATCCTGTAAAATACTCTAAAATTACAATTTTCGGCTTTTTATACCATCATCAAATCCTTAATAAACTTGAAACATGTTTTACATTTTATTCTAAACATTATAAATCTAACGTTTTGAAGAAGTTTCGGTAAAGCTAGTTATCGTAAACATCACGACACGTTTTTAAAATTGCACTTAAACTTTTATTTTACGAAATGACATTTTTTAACACATAAAATGTGTTAAGATACATCTAAAGAGACATTTGGGACCTCAGTTAGAAATTAAAAGTCATTTATATAGTAGCTTCAGTACTTTCCCCGATTTTCCGCGCTGATTAGCTCGGCACAACGGCTTCAAAAGAGTGACGTCATACTCCGTTTTGCACGTTCCACAAATTGTTCTTCGGTTGCTCTGAGGTATGTTCACATTAGCTTGAGGAAGAGCTGCTTTAAATATATCTCCAATTGATTGGCCGATTTTCTGTTGTATGTTAGGATAGTTTATGCGGTACTGAAGCCAAAGTATTACGAATTTAAAGACTACGTAAATTTAAAAATTCCACTTAAGAGTGTTTTTAGAGCTTTTTTACCATGTTACATATGGCAATCACATAGACGTCTATCAAAACATCATTTATACTCGAACAATCATCATCATCCAAATATTTTAAAATGTTTTTAGTCCCAATCAACTTACTTCATTCCACGTTGTAAATAGTTTTAAAAATCTACTAAAGACTATAACTAATTTTAACTATTACACTTCATATAATAAAAAGAACCACAAGAATTACATTTATGATTTACAACACTTTTAAAATAAAACTGTCATGAAAGCTAATGTATCGACGATACATTAGCTTTCACGACAGTTTTATTTTTATTTATATTGTTACGAGCAAAGAAAAAAAAGAACAACAACTTTGACGGCTGCTAAGTGACTGATAGAAATTCGTCCCTTCTTACTTGACCTAATTAGGAACGGAACTGAAAGTACGAGTTGATCCGACGTTCCTAAAGAGGTGTTTTTGAAAACTTCTAAATCTGAGTCAAAGCAAATATGATACGTTAGCTTTCTAGGCTGGCCTTTTTAAACCAAAAGTGTACATAGTCATGATATTGTAGTTTTTTTTAATGTTAGGTAAAAATAACACAAGAGACACAGTTCTTGATTAAAATAAATATTATTATATGTTTAGAATGATTACTTAATTGTAATATAAGACAAGATAATCATCTTTGTTAAGGAAAATATAAATGCATTACTTTTCCTTTAGCATTAAGACTACTCACAAGTCTTTGAATCTGGTAAACCCTTTGAAGTGCACTAGTGTTCCCAATCTCCTTAACAGCTTAAGGGCTATTTTCATAATTACTAATGTAAAATGAAGTCGTTCAATATTTGATGAATGAAACAACCGGAAAATGAAAAATAATCATTTTTACAGTATGTTTAGCAGCATTAAATTTACACAATCCATAAAGCCACTTTACAGATAATAAATATGTAATTACTTTCGAATTATGTTGAACTCTTTAAAATTTTTATAGTACAAAAAGCTTCTGAGGTATAATATATTGCTTAGTTTAAAATATTTCGTAACGCTTAAATAGACTGATTTTATAGTTTTTTATACAATATTTTTGGTTGTATTAATATCACTTTATATCACGGATAAGAATTATATTCATAATTGGTGTTGTTTTAATGAATTTGAACAATTTATTAAAGATAAGTACTTCCTATCTTCCAGTAAACCAGTAAATTCTGTTGTGTTACGCGTTTCGGTGATGTATTAGATGTTATGTGTGTTTTTAAACTTTGATAAAACAATAGTAAATGTGTTAAAACGTTTCAAATTTAGTGTAAGGATCTGATTATGACTTAATGCCATAAGGCGTAATCTAACAGGTTTTCCAGGATAAGTGGTAAATATCAAGTACTTAACTTAAGAATTATATGCTGCATGTATTAATTTTACAAATAATATTGTTAACAAACAAGTGCTTTAAATCTAAACTAAAAGTTAAACAAATAATTTAAGTTGCTTTATTATCACTCACATAGATGACTTTTATGTTGAGACGGTAGTAAATTAGGAACGAACCAATTCATTGCCTAAAATAGTCATATAAATGATTATTAAATAAGTATTAAGAGTTTGCCTCTGAAAAGGAAAATTCCAATAGAATTGGCCCGCAGTATGAAAACAGCCGTAAGACAAAAATGTTAAGTACGACTAAGCACCACTTTATCTCACATTGCTTATCCAACAACACAAGAATTATAAAGTTACATCTCTAGGAAAACATTCTCCAGTTATATGGGACCACAGGACGCACAATTGTAAGTCACAAGTACAAAGTAGTACTAACATCACTTAGTCTCACATTTCTTCTCCAACAGCACAAGAATTATAAAGTTATATCTCTAGGAAAACGTTCTCCAGTTATATGGGACCACAGGACGCACAATTGTAAGTCACAAGTACAAAGTAGTACTAACATCACTTAGTCTCATATTTCTTCTCCAACAGCACAAGAATTATAAAGTTACATCTCTAGTTAGATATTCTCCAGTTCAATCGTAGGTCACATGCACTAAGTAAGACTAAACACCACTTAATCTCACATTGCTTATCTAACAACATAAGAATCACAAAGTTACATCTTTAGGTAAACGTTCTCCAGTTTAATGGGACTGTAGTGCACACAATCGTAAGCCACAAGTACTAAGTAAGGCTAAACACCACTTAATCTCACATTGCTTATCTAACAACATAAGAATCACAAAGTTACATCTCTTGGTAAACGTTCTCCAGTTTAATGGGACTGTAGTGCACACAATCGTAAGCCACAAGTACTAAGTAAGGCTAAACACCACTTAATCTCACATTGCTTATCTAACAACATAAGAATCACAAAGTTACATCTCTTGGTAAACGTTCTCCAGTTTAATGGGACTGTAGTGCACACAATCGTAAGTCACATGCACTAAGTAAGACTAAACACCACTTAATCTCACATTGCTTATCTAACAACATAAGAATCACAAAGTTACATCTCTTGGTAAACGTTGTCCAGTTTAATGGGACTGTAGTGCGCACAATTGTAAGCCACAAGCACTAAGTAAGACTAAACACCACTTAATCTCACATTGCTTATCTAACAACATAAGAATCACAAAGTTACATCTTTAGGTAAACGTTCTCCAGTTTAATGGGACTGTAGTGCACACAATCGTAAGTCACAAGTACTAAGTAAGACTAAACACCACTTAATCTCACATTGCTTATCTAACAACATAAGAATCACAAAGTTACATCTCTTGGTAAACGTTCTCCAGTTTAATGGGACTGTAGTGCGCACAATCGTAAGCCACAAGCACTAAGTAAGACTAAACACCACTTAATCTCACATTGCTTATCTAACAACATAAGAATCACAAAGTTACATCTCTTGGTAAACGTTCTCCAGTTTAATGGGACTGTAGTGCACACAATCGTAAGCCAAAAGTACTAAGTAAGGCTAAACACCACTTAATCTCACATTGCTTATCTAACAACATAAGAATCACAAAGTTACATCTCTTGGTAAACGTTCTCCAGTTTAATGGGACTGTAGTGCGCACAATCGTAAGTCACAAGTACTAAGTAAGGCTAAACACCTCTTAATCTCACATTGCTTATCTAAAATCACAAGCGTTATAAAGATACACCTATAGGAATACGCTCTTGAATGGGACTGTAGTGCGCACAATCGTAAGTCACATGCACTAAGTAAGACTAAACACCACTTAATCTCACATTGCTTATCTAACAACATAAGAATCACAAAGTTACATCTTTAGGTAAACGTTCTCCAGTTTAATGGGACTGTAGTGCACACAATCGTAAGTCACAAGTACTAAGTAAGACTAAACACCACTTAATCTCACATTGCTTATCTAACAACATAAGAATCACAAAGTTACATCTCTTGGTAAACGTTCTCCAGTTTAATGGGACTGTAGTGCGCACAATCGTAAGTCACAAGTACTAAGTAAGGCTAAACACCACTTAATCTCACATTGCTTATCTAACAACATAAGAATCACAAAGTTACATCTCTTGGTAAACGTTCTCCAGTTTAATGGGACTGTAGTGCGCACAATCGTAAGTCACAAGTACTAAGTAAGGCTAAACACCACTTAATCTCACATTGCTTATCTAACAACATAAGAATCACAAAGTTACATCTCTTGGTAAACGTTCTCCAGTTTAATGGGACTGTAGTGCGCACAATCGTAAGCCACAAGTACTAAGTAAGGCTAAACACCACTTAATCTCACATTGCTTATCTAACAACATAAGAATCACAAAGTTACATCTCTGGGTAAACGTTCTCCAGTTTAATGGGACTGTAGTGCGCACAATCGTAAGTCACAAGTACTAAGTAAGGCTAAACACCACTTAATCTCACATTGCTTAACTAAAATCACAAGCGTTATAAAGATACACCTATAGGAATACGCTCTCGAATGGGGCTGTAGTGCACTTATGTATAACACACAAGCACTAAGTAGGACTAAACACCTATCAATCTTACTTTACGTATCTTATATCACAAGCATTATAAGTTACATCTCTATAAAGACGCTCTCCAGTTAAATTGGGTGTGCAATAGGTACAGGCGTCAGTAACAAACTATAAGTAAGACGAAACACCACTTAATGTCATATAACATGTCCCACCACACAAGAGTTATAAAGATATATCCCTAGGAAGTCGGTCTTATGTCGAATGGGGCTGTAGTACACTTATCCATAACACATAAACACTAAGTAAAAATAAACACGACTTAATGTCATATATTACATGTCCTACCACACAAGAGTTGTGAAGATACGTCCATAGGAAGACGCTATTACATTGAATGGGGCCGTATTGCACAAATCACAGACACCAAAACTAAGTGAGACAAAACACCCCTTAAAGTTACATTACGTGTCATGTAACATGAGAATTACAACGTTATATTTAAGAGAAGACGTTCTCTAGCTGAATGGGTCTACAGTGACCTCAGCTATAAGCTAGAAGCATTAAGTAAGGCTAAACACCACTTAATCTTACATTGCATGTCGTACAAGACACTTATTAACATGTTACATATCTAGGAAGTCGATTTCAAGTTGAATGGGTCCGCATTGAGCTAAGCTGTAAGACACGAGCTCTAAGTGGGACTAAACACCACTTAATCTCACATTGCTTATCTAACAACATAAGAATCACAAAGTTACATCTCTTGGTAAACGTTCTCCAGTTTAATGGGACTGTAGTGCACACAATCGTAAGCCACAAGTACTAAGTAAGGCTAAACACCACTTAATCTCACATTGCTTATCTAACAACATAAGAATCACAAAGTTACATCTCTTGGTAAACGTTCTCCAGTTTAATGGGACTGTAGTGCGCACAATCGTAAGTCACTATTGTTATTTTACTATAATAAATTAAAAAAAATAAATGATTTTAGATTAGATCTATCTAAAAATGTTTATTAATACTTCTTTAAACGCATATATGAGAGTTTAATGCATATTTATTTATCAATCTTTGCTGCAAAAATATATTTTAAAAACTATGGAAATTTAATTCATTAAAAAATTATACTTTTTCTGTTAAAATCAATATATAAATTTGTGTTTCTAACCTTACAAAGCGTAAAAATTATTCTATATTATTATTTATAAAGATTTTATATACTCTCAGTACATATTTATAACTTCATTTTAGTGTTGTTTTTCTAAATCAATTTTGGTTAATGTATTATATGTTAATTGCCTTTAATCTGCCAGTGATCCTGTAAAATACTCTAAAATTACAATTTTCGGCTTTTTATACCATCATCAAATCCTTAATAAACTTGAAACATGTTTTACATTTTATTCTAAACATTATAAATCTAACGTATTGAAGAAGTTTCGGTAAAGCTAGTTATCGTAAACATCACGACACGTTTTTAAAATTGCACTTAAACTTTTATTTTACGAAATGAAATTTTTTAACACATAAAAAGTGTTAAGATACATCTAAAGAGACATTTGGGACCTCAGTTAGAAATTAAAAGTCATTTATATAGTAGCTTCAGTACTTTCCCCGATTTTCCGCGCTGATTAGCTCGGCACAACGGCAGCAAAAGAGTGACGTCATACTCCGTTTTGCACGTTCCACAAATTGTTCTTCGGTTGCTCTGAGGTATGTTCACATTAGCTTGAGGAAGAGCTGCTTTAAATATATCTCCAATTGATTGGCCGATTTTCTGTTGTATGTTAGGATAGTTTATGCGGTACTGAAGCCAAAGTATTACGAATTTAAAGACTACGTAAATTTAAAAATTCCACTTAAGAGTGTTTTTAGAGCTTTTTTACCATGTTACATATGGCAATCACATATACGTCTATCAAAACATCATTTATACTCGAACAATCATCATCATCCAAATATTTTAAAATGTTTTTAGTCCCAATCAACTTACTTCATTCCACGTTGTAAATAGTTTTAAAAATCTACTAAAGACTATAACTAATTTTAACTATTACACTTCATATAATAAAAAGAACCACAAGAATTACATTTATGATTTACAACACTTTTATTTTTATTTATATTGTTACGAGCAAAGAAAAAAAAGAACAACAACTTTGACGGCTGCTAAGTGACTGATTGAAATTCGTCCCTTCTTACTTGACCTAATTAGGAACGGAACTGAAAGTACGAGTTGATCCGACGTTCCTAAAGAGGTGTTTTTGAAAACTTCTAAATCTGAGTCAAAGCAAATATGATACGTTAGCTTTCTAGGCTGGCCTTTTTAAACCAAAAGTGTACATAGTCATGATATTGTAGTTTTTTTTTAATGTTAGGTAAAAATAACACAAGAGACACAGTTCTTGATTAAAATAAATATTATTATATGTTTAGAATGATTACTTAATTGTAATATAAGACAAGATAATCATCTTTGTTAAGGAAAATATAAATGCATTACTTTTCCTTTAGCATTAAGACTACTCACAAGTCTTTGAATCTGGTAAACCCTTTGAAGTGCACTAGTGTTCCCAATCTCCTTAACAGCTTAAGGGCTATTTTCATAATTACTAATGTAAAATGAAGTCGTTCAATATTTGATGAATGAAACAACCGGAAAATGAAAAATAATCATTTTTACAGTATGTTTAGCAGCATTAAATTTACACAATCCATAAAGCCACTTTACAGATAATAAATATGTAATTACTTTCGAATTATGTTGAACTCTTTAAAATTTTTATAGTACAATAAGCTTCTGAGGTATAATATATTGCTTAGTTTAAAATATTTCGTAACGCTTAAATAGACTGATTTTATAGTTTTCATACAATATTTTCGGTTGTATTAATATCACTTTATATCACAGATAAGAATTGTATTCATAATTGGTGTTGTTTTAATGAATTTGAACAATTTATTAAAGATAAGTACTTCCTATCTTCCAGTAAACCAGTAAATTCTGTTGTGTTACGCGTTTCGGTGATGTATTAGATGTTATGTGTGTTTTTAAACTTTGATAAAACAATAGTAAATGTGTTAAAACGTTTCAAATTTAGTGTAAGGATCTGATTATGACTTAATGCCATAAGGCGTAATCTAACAGGTTTTCCAGGATAAGTGGTAAATATCAAGTACTTAACTTAAGAATTATATGCTGCATGTATTAATTTTACAAATAATATTGTTAACAAACAAGTGCTTTAAATCTAAACTAAAAATTAAACAAATAATTTAAGTTGCTTTATTATCACTCACATAGATGACTTTTATGTTGAGACGGTAGTAAATTAGGAACGAACCAATTCATTGCCTAAAATAGTCATATAAATGATTATTAAATAAGTATTAAGAGTTTGCCTCTGAAAAGGAAAATTCCAATAGAATTGGCCCGCAGTATGAAAACAGCCGTAAGACAAAAATGTTAAGTACGACTAAGCACCACTTTATCTCACATTGCTTATCCAACAACACAAGAATTATAAAGTTACATCTCTAGGAAAACATTCTCCAGTTATATGGGACCACAGGACGCACAATTGTAAGTCACAAGTACAAAGTAGTACTAACATCACTTAGTCTCACATTTCTTCTCCAACAGCACAAGAATTATAAAGTTATATCTCTAGGAAAACGTTCTCCAGTTATATGGGACCACAGGACGCACAATTGTAAGTCACAAGTACAAAGTAGTACTAACATCACTTAGTCTCATATTTCTTCTCCAACAGCACAAGAATTATAAAGTTACATCTCTAGTTAGATATTCTCCAGTTCAATCGTAGGTCACATGCACTAAGTAAGACTAAACACCACTTAATCTCACATTGCTTATCTAACAACATAAGAATCACAAAGTTACATCTCTTGGTAAACGTTCTCCAGTTTAATGGGACTGTAGTGCACACAATCGTAAGCCACAAGTACTAAGTAAGACTAAACACCACTTAATCTCACATTGCTTATCTAACAACATAAGAATCACAAAGTTACATCTTTAGGTAAACGTTCTCCAGTTTAATGGGACTGTAGTGCACACAATCGTAAGCCACAAGTACTAAGTAAGGCTAAACACCACTTAATCTCACATTGCTTATCTAACAACATAAGAATCACAAAGTTACATCTCTTGGTAAACGTTCTCCAGTTTAATGGGACTGTAGTGCACACAATCGTAAGCCACAAGTACTAAGTAAGGCTAAACACCACTTAATCTCACATTGCTTATCTAACAACATAAGAATCACAAAGTTACATCTCTTGGTAAACGTTCTCCAGTTTAATGGGACTGTAGTGCACACAATCGTAAGTCACATGCACTAAGTAAGACTAAACACCACTTAATCTCACATTGCTTATCTAACAACATAAGAATCACAAAGTTACATCTCTTGGTAAACGTTGTCCAGTTAAATGGGACTGTAGTGCGCACAATTGTAAGCCACAAGCACTAAGTAATACTAAACACCACTTAATCTCACATTGCTTATCTAACAACATAAGAATCACAAAGTTACATCTCTTGGTAAACGTTCTCCAGTTTAATGGGACTGTAGTGCACACAATCGTAAGTCACATGCACTAAGTAAGACTAAACACCACTTAATCTCACATTGCTTATCTAACAACATAAGAATCACAAAGTTACATCTCTTGGTAAACGTTCTCCAGTTTAATGGGACTGTAGTGCACACAATCGTAAGCCACAAGCACTAAGTAAGACTACACACCACTTAATCTCACATTGCTTATCCAACAACACAAGAATTATAAAGTTACATCTCTAGGAAAACGTTCTCCAGTTATATGGGACCACAGGACGCACAATTGTAAGTCACAAGTACAAAGTAGTACTAACATCACTTAGTCTCACATTTCTTCTCCAACAGCACAAGAATTATAAAGTTACATCTCTAGTTAGATATTCTCCAGTTGAATCGTAGGTCACATGCACTAAGTAAGACTAAACACCACTTAATCTCACATTGCTTATCCAACAACACAAGAATTACAAAGTTACATCTCTAGGTAGACGTTCTCCAGTTGAATGGGACCGCAGTACGCACAATTGTAAGTCACAACTACTAAGTAAGACTAAACACCACTTAATCTCACATTGCTTATCTAACAACACAAGAATTACAAAGTTACATCTCTAGGTAGACGTTCTCCAGTTGAATGGGACCGCAGTATGCACAATAGTAAGTCACAACTACTAAGTAAGACAAAACACCACTTAATCTCACATTGCTTATCTAACAACACAAGAATTACAAAGTTACATCTCTAGGTAGACGTTCTCCAGTTGAATGGGACCGCAGTATGCACAATAGTAAGTCATAAGTACTAAGTAAGACTAAACATCACTTAATCTCACATTGCTTATCCAACAACACAAGAATTACAAAGTTACATTACTAGGTAGACGTTCTCCAGTTGAATGGGACCGCAGTACGCACAATAGTAAGTCACAACTACTAAGTAAGACTAAACACCACTTAATCTCACATTGCTTATCTAACAACACAAGAATTACAAAGTTACATCACTAGGTAGACGTTCTCCAGTTGAATGGGACCGTAGTGCGCACAATCGTAAGCCACAAGTACTAAGTAAGACAAAACACCACTTAATCTCACATTGCTTATCCAACAACACAAGAATTACAAAGCTACATCTCTAGGTAGACGTTCTCCAGTTGAATGGGACCGCAGTATGCACAATCGTAAGTCACAAGTACTAAGTAAGGCTAAACACACCTTAATCTCACATTGCTTATCTAAAATCACAAGCGTTATAAAGATAAACCTATAGGAATACGCTCTTGAATGGGGCTGTAGTGCACTTATGTATAACACACAAGCACTAAGTAGGACTAAACACCCATCAATCTTACTTTATGTATCTCATATCACAAGCATTACAAAGTTACATCTCTATAAAGACGCTCTCCAGTTAAATTGGGTGTGCAATAGGTACAGGCATCTGTAACAAACTATAAGTAAGACGAAACACCACTTAATGTCATATAACATGTCCCACCACACAAGAGTTATAAAGATATATCTCTAGGAAGTCGATCTTATGTCATATGGGGCTGTAGTACACTTATCCATAACACATAAACACTAAGTAACAATAAACACCACTTAATGTCATATATTACATGTCCTACCACACAAGAGTTGTGAAGATACGTCTATAGGAAGACGCTATTACATTGAATGGGGCCGTATTGCACATATCAAACACACCAAAACTAAGTGAGACAAAACACCCCTTAAACTTACATTACGTGTCATGTAACATGAGAATTACAACGTTATACATAATAGAAAACATTGTCTAGCTGAATGGGTCTACAGTGACCTCAGCTATAAGCTATAAGCATTAGTAAGGCTAAACACCACTTAATCTTACATTGCATGTCGTACAAGACACTTATTATCATGTTACATATCTAGGAAGTCGATTTCAAGTTGAATGGGTCCGCATTGAGCTAAGCTGTAAGACACGAGCTCTAAGTGGGACTAAACACCACTTAATCTCACATTGCATATTCTACAAGACGAGAATTACGATTTTACATCTCTGGAAAGCCACTCTCAAGTTGAATTGGTCCGCAGTGCGTACAGTTGTAAGACACAAACAAGAAGTTTAAGCCGAAAGATTAACGCCACATAATTTTACTTTGCATGTCCAAAAACACAGGAATTAAGAATTTTATTCACTTTGAATGTGCTCTCAAGTTGAATGATACATGTGATTTGTAGTTAAATATAAGTCTATAGTTGTATAAGTAGCAGACATATTAGTGAAGTTTGAATCTAAAGCGATGATCAACGTAAGTCAATATTATAAAATTAAATCAGCTATTAACACAAATATTAAACATGGCGTTTATAGAAAGCTGTGTATACATTTGTTTTATGATAAAAGTGGTACTAGATATCAAAATATATCTATGTATTAGTAAAAGTTAAATAAAATAAAATTAAAACATATTACATACTTCGTTTATATACATATATAATTCACTTTCTACTCAGAAATTTGAACCTGCAAATAACTGTTTTCAAGACACGCTTTGTGGTTACATATACTATATAATTTTGTTTTGTTCAATAATTGTAATCTTAGTATTTCTTAATAGCAGTCGGGAGTGTAGACAGTTCAAACATCTGTACAGAATATTATTTTTTACATAATTTATCATATAGTAGTGGTTGAATTTAACATAATTAATTCACAAAAATATCTGATTCTAAAGATCTTTAATGATAATAAATCTAAAAAGGAACCATTGTTTTAAAGGCTGTTATTTTACTGATAAACTATAAAGTTTAAATTGTAGTTTGGTACCTTTCAATTATTTATTTATGAAATTGTATAATATATCATATAGGTATATAAAAAACATTAATAATACAACATTATTAAGAAAACTTTTTACAATTAAACAATGTAAAAAACAAATTATTGTTTATGAACACCAATTAAATTAGGCAATATGATTTGGAATATATTTTGTTAACTATCTTCCTTATAATGGGACAGTTAGCTTGCATTAAATTTATACAAAACCATTACATCTTAAACTGTCTAAAACGTTGTGATGCATTTTAAATTGATACAAATATTCCCTTAATTGTATTAATACAGAAAGTACGCAAAATAATGAATGTATGCCAGTAAAATAATGTATATCCTTTAGTAAATCATAGATAGACAAATATAGTTTATAAAGATAATGGAAACGGTTATGTTCAAAAAAGGTTTTGCCGTTTCACAGTCATATACGTATTTCCCCTCAAATGGATTGCAAAGAAAGCTATAAGAACTAGAAGCGATAAAGAGTTTTAAATTTACAATATTTTTAACATTGCCCTTTTATATTTTTCGGTATTCATAAAACTATTGACAACAACTACAATTAAATTAATAACTGGATCTTAATGGTACTGTTTTATGTCTGAACATTGCTTTAAATAAATTTTATTTTGATTTTATCATTTACATACTGAATTACGTCTATTAGTGCTACGATGTTTAAAAAAAACTTAACTAAGGCATCCTATGGAATTTGTTTCAAATTACCATTACACATTAAAGTAAATACACTTTACAGTAGGGTAATCTTTCATGTATTATGATTTACTTTTTGAAGTATTCAATATAAGGAATTTGTTTTGTATCTTGTATCAGTTTTGTTACTTTTTAACTGATTTAACGATTTCTTAATAGTTACTTTTTCCAACATCATTTTCGTTGTTATTTTATGAACAACAATTGTCAATTATTTAGTTTGGAAACAACTTACACTCTGATGCTGTATACTAATGTAAATTTCTTGGTTTTGTATTCTTCTTTATTTTATTTTTATATAAGAAATGAAAACTACATTAAAACCAGCGAAACAATTTGAAGCAAACGAAATGTTTTAACAGTATCTTATCAAAACTATATTTCATTTATCCTTTCATCCATGCAGTCATTCTATAGATAATTCTAATACTCCATTAGTTGTTGTTGTTAATAATACGTTATTGGTAATAAATATAGTTATTATTAGTTACTGATTATCACTATCCACAATAACAAAACCAATAAGAAGTGAACACTATGAGTTATTCCTTTAACCCTGCTACTTGGTGACTACTTCTCAAGATTGTAGACAAGGGCTGATCCTAGTATTCTTCTTAATGGCAAGATTTCTATTTACCATCAAAAGCTACTATAGATGTCTGAAGAGAAGAGTTTTGTGAACAAGGCTTAGCATAAAAATATACCCTTAGTTAAAGGTTTGATTTACATGGTAAACTGAAGGTCCTTTGGTTTATTTGGCTAATGAAAATGTTATTTACCCTTTTAAAGAAAAATTCCAACTTTTACAGTAAACATTATTTTACTTGTTAATAAAACCCATAAAAATCCCTTCCTAATTTATGTCAATTCCTTTTCCATAAATGTCTCATAATGATTATAATAAATAACATGTATAAAATACTGTATCATTTATTTTCCCAAGAAATTTATATAATTTAGTACTAAGCTCTTAATTTTTCCATTGACCTTGATATATGAGTTATTACTCTGCAATTAAAAATATATTCCATACATTGATAAAAAAATTAATCAGCTAAGTAATTAATTTAAAATAAGCAGCATTTTCAGATATACCTGGATTAAAGTACATATAATGTCATATGTAAATTAATTTGTACCCTATACCATTACTGCACTATCATGTCCCCTTAAGAAGCCTGCTACTAGCTTAGTACTGACTGAGGAGTATGCAAATTCAAAAACTGCTGTTTAAAGCTAACATTTCCACCTCCTCTGACAAAATTTTTGAAGGTGAGACAATATTAACATCAACTTTTACTAATAGTGTAATGAAAATTAAACCTCCTCATAAAGAAAGTACCTGAGCTGAGAGGATAATAATTCTTCCATAACATTTATATATAAAACGAAAAAAATATGGGTTGTATGTCTATGTAGAAGATTTGCAATCAAATATTACATAAAACCTAAATAATACCATAAATAGATTTGGTGGATAAGATATTATCATAGATATTTTTAAAAATATTTAATGAAGCAGATGTGAGTAAGTGGTTGTGAACTATGTAACTGAGTAATTTAAAAACATTAGGTATTAGAGTTTTTTCAGTATCAATTATATATATTTATGTACGTTTCATATACAATCCCACATTACCTACTTAATTTGGGTCTCCTAATAGGTTGTGGAACATCCTACCAAGCATTTATTTATGTCATCTAATAACAATAAAATAATAACTAGCACAACTCCCTTCTTTCTCTTACAGGGTAAATTTATAGTTGAAGTAAAAAGATATTGAAAAGTAACACTTTAAAACCAATTTTAAAATATATTCAGGATTTACTGTGAGCAAATATTTTAATGTAAAAATTTATTGCGCTAAAAATTTATTTTATGTAATATATATTTGATAGCAATAAATACAATCAGTTTTACAAAGATAGGTAAGAAAAACCTAAATGTAGTTTTGACAAGGAAAGTTATGTCACTAAATTAAAAAAATTCCCAAGACATTATTTGAAACTAAATACTATTTTTTTCTTTTAACATTTCTTTTTCGGTGTGTGAATATTGATTGTAACAAAGAAATTATGTAAAAGTCTACAGACTATTAAACTGTTTGTGACAATATATTTATACAAATGAAGTGATATAACGTTTCCATTAAATAAATTAAAAAGGTAACTTTAATAAATCTTTATATTTTTCAATGTTTAATATATAATTGCTAAAGTTTGATAAATTGTAATCTAAAATGTGTAGTGCCCTAAACCTTTGTAAAATAGTAAAAGTTACTTGGCTGAATACAATTTTATGGTAGTTCAATAATTTTAAAGATGTATTTTTAAGTTTGATTTTTATATTATTTTTCATATTACAATTTGAAACCCCTTATGATTTGAAGTAAACTGTTTTCAAGTAACCATAAACTAATTTATCTCCATTCTTATGACCTAGCAGGTATATTTATAAGGCTTTGGATGCGTTTCATTGTCTTTGACACGATCTGTGATATATGCTGTGGTTAGTCATAAGTAATTAAGCTCTTTTGTACGCAGTAGTTCTATGTACTCAGGTAGTATCATGTTGCCTTATTACTAATAGAAATCAGAATTAATTTTGTTAATCATCACATTTTACGACTTTTCTTAGCACTGTTACAATAACAAATAAACTGGTATGATTTTGAATAATTCTAAATTTTTTGTTAATAATGAATTACTAAGAATTCAAATTCCCACTGTCTAATGTTTTACCATGCGAAGACGGAAATTCTATGTTGTACAAAGTTGGTTTTTCTAAACTGCATACTCAGTAACAGATTAAATAAAGTTTGCCTGGCTTGCAGAGAAAGTTCTTTTAGGCAGCATAATGATGAACTCCTAAACGATCTTGTTCCTCTTTTCTTCATTATATACATTACCAAAGTGTACACCTTACAGTCCAGAACATTTATATATTCAGATGTTACTGCATATATGGATGCACTCATCACGAGGATATAATTAAAAAATAAATAAAGTTTTTCCTTGATCTAGCTATCCTAAATAACAATTTTATGGTAAGTACTTTTTTAAAACCCCAAACCAACAAAGAGAGAAGTAACCTACTTTCACCTTAGAACTATACTACTGTTTTTTTTTTTTTCAATGGTGTTAGGTTGAGACACAACGAGCATTCAGTACATACGATTGTCTTGGCCACGTAATGAGCTTCAAAGCTAAGATTAAGTTCCTACAGAATATATTGAACTTAAATAAAATATTTCTATATTTGCCACCAATAATTCAATCATATTAAACCAACAGCAAATTAACTTGGCGAATTCAACTTTTATTCTCCATTACAATTTTATCATCCTATTTCATGAGGTAGTTTTTATCGAAACCCTTACGAGATTTATATTGTAATACTAAAAGAAAATATATAATTTCGCAACATTTGCTATTAGAGGTATGAACCAATTAAACATAGTGAATACCATGCGATTCATATATTTTTAACAGTACAGTTTTGAGTAATTAGTAAAATTTAAATATTGAAGAGGACAATACATTTTTCATTTTATTTTCTTTTTTGATAGTAAATCAAGCTACTATATTACAAATAATATAAGTTTTGTTAAAACTTACAATTATTTTTCAATCGATATAAATTATTTTCCAACTGTGAAATTAATATTAATATAATATAAACATAACTTAAATCCATGAAAAATCAATTCCTCATGTTACAGTTTTAAGAATATTCAGAACAATTGTATCTGTTATTAATTTAGTGCATTATTGCTATAGATATTCTAATAATAAAACTGTATATGACAATATTTACAAAAATATACTAAACAATTATAGTTTGTTGAATTAAATACCTACTTTTGAATGTCAAGTATTGTATAATTTCAACCTCAATAATATTATATACTTAAAGCAGCTTTACAAGAAATATATAATATGTTATAGCAGAAAATGTATTAATATAAAATATATTACAATTTGATTTACATTAACTAAACTGCGACAGTCAATAAAACATTATTAGCTTTTCTTTCTTATATATTTATATTGTACAATATTTGCTTTAATATTCCTAATTGTTGGAAATTAAAAAATGTTTAATTTTTAGGCATAATCTTTTTTCTTTAAACCAATATTATTTCATATTAGGAAATATTCAAAACGAGTAAACGACACAACACAATTGTATATTACGATATAAACTCAATGACGCACAAGTATTATTGTGGTAAATTTCCTTAAGCCAGGTTTACCTCCACACACCATTGGGATTCACAAAGGAAATAGTTTAACATAACAATCATATATTACAATACATATTATGCTATGAATACGATTTTTAATATTTACTTGTTTTGTTTATCCATCAAAATATAAGAAACTTTAGTTAAAACATTTTAAATTCATGTAAGTAATTATAAATAAATAATATTATTAAACGAATTTTCATACTCCCATATTGAGAGTTGCATTGTAATCTTTCTACGGTTTTATTCATATAGACTATTATTTTTAAAAAATAATCAAAACTTAAGGTTTAATCGTATTATTTATCGTGTGTTTAATTATTGAGGTGAATACATCCTTTGATTAATTAATGCTGAGCGGGTGGAACTAAGTTAGAGAAGGTAGGCAAAACTGCTTTTAATGAGCAAACTTTGCGCAGGCAAGCGTGTGTGTATTAAGAAGAAAGGAAAATTATTTTGGTGAATCTAATTTGCGCTTTCTTAGAAACCAACGTTGTTTGCTCAAGAATGATTTATTATAAATCGGCATACTGATTTATAGATGTAACTTACTATTTATGTTTATTAAACACTAAAGTATTATACGACTTGTATCGAACCGCAAAGTTTTCATTTTAAAATAATATTTAATATTTAGCATAGAATAATGTTGTACATTTCTACATAATTTCTAATACAAACATTTAGTTTAAGCTGAACTCAATTTATTCATACCAGCCCTCACCTATAATGAGTCAAAATAAACGATCGATTGAGTTCTAAATTGAATGCAGCCTGTTACTAATTAAGGTTCACTCTTCTTTAAAAAGTAGGACAACGAAGGAACCTACAACTTTACATGGGATCTGAACCACGTAATTTTGGCCTGATCTACAGCTACCTAACTGTTAGATATCAATGTTCTTCACATCATGGGACACATACACGGACTAACACTCAATAGGGACACCCCAGACTTCTCTAGTAGTATCCACGTCAATGTCACATTATATCTATGCCAGGTTAGTTTCGAGAGGGCCGAGCACTAAACCTAACACCTACAATCTCCACATATCTTGCCCCAACTTGGTTTAGCACTATACGAATAGATCCGACAGTATTTAAAAATTATCAGTTTAAATATTGTTGTACATTTAATTTCCCACCAATATGATATTAAATACAGTTAATTACAGTATTAATATTTTAAATGTTCTAACAAAATTGTCTTTTAAGAAACGATTATCTTATTATAGTACACATTTATTTCAATACACGTAAAGAATCAGTTACCAAACGTAGTTTTCTAAACTAGGGAAATAATACAATCAATGATAGACAATGCAACTTTTATAATATATAGTGACTAAATTATTTAGATAATATTCGAAAACATATCCAATTAATAATCGAAATTATTAATTAAAAATATTAAAGGAATGTTTTATTTGTTAAAAAATTAAACATAAATATTTACTAAAATGTCATATATTGCACCCAAAATAAATAAAAATAATCGTGCCAGTAAAAATTCTACTATTACTGAATATAATCTAAACGCAATCTTGGGCTAACACAAGAAACAATAGAAAAAGCAATACAAAATGTTTATATAACAGAACAAGGCTTAATAATACTACTACTGGATAGTTTAAAATAATTCATACATATTATATGAACATATATATTTAAAAAATGTAATGATTCAAAGTAACTAGCTTGCTAGCTTCTTTTATTAATTATTATTTTTTTTGTTTTATTTTATTTATTTTTTTTCTACAGGGTGTTACTAAAAATTTGTCCTGACTGTGTAATTCTTGATTTGACACCTAATTCAAAGCAGAAAATAAGGGCTACAATTATATTGGATTCTGCTATGTTTAGTCTCTTTTTGTCTGTATACATTTTCTTAAATAAATGTATAACTGAGGAATAATTTCATCAACTTACTTGAAAGTTTGCACAATCCGTCAATTCATATTAATTTTTGTTGTTGTAAAAAGCAAAATCATACATACACTAAACTGAGCAGAATTTTATAAAACTTTATCCATAATTTTCTACTCTAAATAAGTTGTAGAATCTGGAAATACATATTAAAATAATACCTTTATAGTTACAAAATGTATATCTCTTGTTTACCACTAGTAAAGAGAGCTTATAGTTGTGATAATTAGTTTTTAACTATATTAAGAATTAATTAAACTTAAGAATTGTTTAATAAACTTTCTTCGTTGAAACAAATTATACCAAACTGAACAAACTATTCATTGTTTTATAACTCCTTAGTTGTAATGAAGGCTATACTTTCTAACTACTTACGAGAAATAATAAAGTATTTCTTTTTTTGAAAGGTGAGAATGGATTTATGATATATGATAAATATTTTACCTTTAAATTTTATTTATTTTACAAATCAATTTTCAATTTAGAAAATAGTATTATTTTTATGTAATTATGTTGAATAAAAGTATATTATTGTTGTGACTTACATAACTATTCACTACACAGCTATAAGTAATGAATAGTTATTTCAGTCATAAACAGAAGAGTTATGTCTGATATTTTGGTTTTAAGATACTATTAAACTAAACTTTTTTCGGGAAATTTAACTATTCCAGTCTATACAAATTAGTTTGAATCTATGTTTTAAAATGAAAAAATAATAATAATAATCTTATGTATATTTAGGATTAAATTTTAGAATCACTTTTCCAAAGTGGTCAATTATATACACCTAAAACTAAAAAGTTTGGAATTCCTTATTATCAGCTTTTAGGCATAATATTGAGTTTTTAAAAATTTTTATGCTCACAAAATTCAGAGGCGATTTCTTACAATCTATTTGTAAAAAAAACCCCTCATAAATGGTTTAAACAAGAATCAACTAAAACTTATGGAAGTAAAAGTATCATGCTTGGAGTGTTTGAAGAAGTAAGCTTTACAATGGTCGATATTAATTAATTGGAAAAGTTTTCCATTATATTATACTAAAGTATTATAAACAAGGAAGAACCAATTTAATAAGAAATTGTTAATAACACAAATACTAAAAGTTACAGATTTTATAATTAATTAAAACTTTATATAAAGGATTTTGTTTGGTTTGTTAAAAGTATACTATAAATTATTGATATGTTTGTATTAATGAATACTGTTATATTGTAGTCTGTAGTGTTAATATCATTAGTAAAATCTTTAGCTTTAGAAGTATAATTCTTACATTGCAACTATATATGTATTTTAAAATATATAAATCTAGTCTGAAGATAAATACCTGATACTATTTTTCCCCTATCCTTCTTACTTGCTTTCAAATAAAATTTAGCTACTAAATAATGTTATGACTGTTGTAAACATTTAAAAATATATTATTACATAAATAATGTATGGGACAAGCGTTTTCCAAACATATTAAAAATAATTATCTTAAGATAAAAAAAGTTTCTATGATTTAATTTTAAACTAAAAAAGGTTAGCTCTTTTTAGTGTACTGCAGTTATTATAAATTGTTTATTGAACAATCGTTTCCATAAATTAACTAAATCAAATATCATGTACAATAACACATCCATATTCCCTACCTCTTTAAATAATACATTTTTTAATACACGAAAAAACGTATAGAATATGTAATGACATGTTTCATGTGAAAAAGTGGAGCTGTGAAATAATGTATAATTACAAGGGACCATGTACATAGTACACCAGGTCATTTGGCCGGCGGGCCCATCAACGCATGGAAAAAAGAGACTTAATTTATACTTTTTTCATTTCTAGTCATCTCTTTTTTCAAATAATCTAAATAATTTAAAATATGTGATACTAAATATCTTTTTTAGCATGTCACTTTTTACGTTAGAATTGATATACAAACGATACATATATCATATGTAAATATTTGTTTAAATAGTTAATATATTCACATTGTTTTATATTCTATGTACATTTAATGTTATTTTTATAGTAATTTTTTTCATGTTGTATAAATTGATTTTGATGTTCGGTATTTTACTGAAAAACCACTTTCCTGGTGGTATCTCAGTTTTCGACATTACAAATGATCACATAATTGATATTTTCTAAAATACACGTCTTTATTGTTGTAATAAAGAGCCTTAAGTCCTATATGATATTGACTCCCTCCTTAACTCCACCTTAATACATTCATTATATGATACAAGTATTATTTCTTTTTTTATGTTACTAGAATTTATGTATATCACTAATAATGTATATTTACAAAGTAAAAATATTCCCTTCGTATATCATCTAATTATCTTTCCTGATTTACTGAAGAACATTTTTACAATCAAATTACTGAACTCGTAAGACTATTTTTCTAAATATAAAGAGTAATTTATATGACATAAATTTAAAAATGTACCATTTATTTAATAAAACCGTAGTGAACCAAAAATTACTCTACTTAATATGCAGGATTCAACAATTTTACTATTTATGTTTTTATTTGGTTATATAATTTTTGGTTGCATTGCAGTTTTTTATGAATAACATTTGTATACAAACTTAACAAAGCCAATCACAGACACGTGTTTACAAACATGATGCATTGTATTTTATATATGTCCGTACATAGCAATCTAGGGTAGAAGTTCCGTCAGATGGCTAGTGGAACTAAATTATTCAAGGGCCACGAACAACCCCTTTTCGGTTTGTAACAGTAAAACTTACCACGTATAGGCAGACGAAATTTTTGCAGTTTCTAGTTTTCCGTTTTATTTTGCGTTAGTTAGATAGTAATGTCACTTTTTTATGTCCTATTTAAGTTGAGTGATTCATTTCAGTGAGGCTTGGTGACTCGTATCTATAAATTTGAACTATAGAGACCACGTACCGTAAAGTTTAAATATATAACTAAGCTAAAATATGACATTTCACTCATTTAAAGAAGTCCACTTACATCTGTGTTGAGAATACCAACTGACGGGTAAAGATTTTTTCGCTATATTGCTTTTAGATCGGCTGATTTTGTTATTTACCTGTCACCTATGAACATTCATATTTATAAATATATATCTAATCTTGACAGTGAAAAACTGTCCAAAATAAAAATACATAACTTTGCAATGTAAACATTAAACATCTATAAGTAAATTTGAAGAAGATGTTTTTCGATATTAATGAAATTTTAGGGATAGTGGAAATCAAGATGAAAGTGGTCATTAAACCTATAACCGTGTTTAAATATCTTAAAAAAAGTTCGTTTTAAAGGATTATCTATTTCCAACAATCCAAAATGGACCAAATTTGTTATTCTTCAAAAAATACAAACAATTTTGAAATATTCCCAATCGTAATACAATTTTAATATTCCTAATATTTTTTGTATTTGAATCAAAAAAATAGTCTAATAAATATTTAATATCTTAAGTGTAGTGATGAGTATCACTTTAAAAATATAATTAAAAGAATTTTTAGGTTTTTGACACTTAATAAATCGATACATATTAAGTGATGTTCGGAATCGAACATACAAAATCCTACTTTCAATTCTTGATATAAAATGCATATTTCAATAAAAATATTAATATAAACAGTGAACTTAATTTAAATTCAATAAATCATATATAACTTTATAAATCATTCATAACTTATTCCAACGTAAAAAGCAATTTCTTTCCTACTACATATATGGAAATATCTACTAACTGCTTAATTCTTTAAAAAAATTATATATGATTAAGTTTTTAGATAAGTCTCTTGAATATTCTACATGTTTTTAAATTGTTTAAAAATATGTAGATAGTAATAATATCGAAATAAATCCACTAGAAGATACTCATCTCGAATGAAAAGTACTGTTATTCATCATAGTATACAAAATATATTTTTTTGCATTTAAATAAGAACAGCATTCGGCCAGTTATTTCAAGCGCACAGATCTAACTATTTTCCATCCATATGCATTTGACCTATTCAAATATGACTTCATTTTATTTATACTTTGAGCTCATAAGACATCTATAATAGTTGTAATGTTTGAAAAATGTTGTATTTTGCAACAGCCAACAGATTGTAAACACGAAATAATTCACTATCAAGCAAACTAGAATTGATAAAAATTATATGTATTTATTTTTTTATTATTATAATGACATTCGGTAGCTATTTGTTAGATTTAATTTAATTTTAAATAATTTTATTATAATATTAGGTACATTGTAATTTATTGAACTTAATTTCAATATAGCGAATATTAATATTATAACCGAAATTAATATTATTATTACCATTAGCAAATTATCAGCATAATTTGTGATAACATTTAATGAGACCTTTTATTATTTATAAATCAATACTGAAAATCTGAACGCTTATCACAATGTTAAAGTGTAATAAAAAAAAAAAAAACTAAGGAAAACATGCAGATTGAGTGTGCCAATCCCATCACCCGCTGCACCCATGCTACCTCTCCACTCAGCCTCGGTTTGTGACTTATGACTACAGTAGCAGAGGGAGGACTATTGAAAGCAATAAAATATTCTTACTTTAGCAATTTTTAGAATAACTTTTCTGTTATTATATAAAAATTATATACATCAAATATCACACTTAAAATACGAAATGTAAAACTAAAGTATGAATTAGTAAAAAAAACTATATTTTTGAATACTGCCACATATTTTAAGGTCATTAAAGTGGATACCAGGTATTTTTAATATTTTTAAGAAGTTTTTCATCAGCCCTTGCCCTAAAACTTAAAAAATAGTACTATATACTTGTCCTACCTTTTTTCAGGAGGACCAATTCGATTTCGGAATAAACTATATTGATAAAAATGGTAATAAATGAGGGTAGTTAAAACTAATATTTAATTTAATAATAAAACAAAGAGTAAATGATGATTGAAAAGTTTAGAACCATTTTAAAAATAGGATAGGACTCACATTAACTTTCTAAATATAATTACCTAGTTTTAAGATTCATCGATCTACAAACTAAGAGAGAATTAGGTGTTGAATTCAATTTACTGTCCTCAGTTTGTATTGAGTAACTAGCTGTTACAAACCGAGACCAACTGTTCCTTAGGAAGTGTCATTAATTAACTGCCAACTGACGAATGAATAGAAGCTGTCATTTGTAAACTGTCGTTGGAAACATATACTAAATGACTTATTTGAACGTATATAACCAATTGTATATACGCATTCTATTGTTCAAAAATATCTAAATATATTTCAATTATTTACTATATGTTAACTTTATGACAATATAAGGCTTGCTTTTGCTATGGTGTACATACTACTGTTTTGGAAGACACGGTTTCATACAATTTCAGTAAAATAAATTACATATAACAAATCTTTAATATAATTTTAAAGTGCAAAGTCAAATTTAAATTCATAGAAATTTGAAAAAGAGTCATATATTTGTATTTAATATAAAATTTCTTGAACAATTTTAATTAAATATAATTATGGTCACCAATATGATTACATTAATGTTTTATTTTATAACAATAAGAAGTATTGTTCTATTGTACTTTAAATTAGGTAATTTAAAACATTATTTCTGTTTTAAAGAAAACGTTGTCATGGAGTAATACATTTTAAAGTACTTTTTTATTCATCTTAAGTGCCCATTTTTATGAAAAAAAAAAAAATTAATAATCAAAACATATTATTTAAACATTGAATTATATTAACTAAACAATTAAATAAATATCATATTAAGGAATGTTATACAATTCACACTAGTTCATATCCAAATTATGTATTACAAAGTAAAAAACAATAACTAACGTTAGATTTAAGAGACATATTTTAGACATATATATTTCTGTTTATAATTTTTTTCTTTTTCAAAAAAGTGTAATGTTGTATTTGTTTCTTATTTTATTTGACATATTATTAAGATAGAAGCTAAAAATTGGAAATAATTGTGTAATACATTTAAAGGGGCTGACATTTTTCTTGAAGGAAAGAGCATTCACGGACATTCATATTCTAATTTGTTCTGATTTAGGTACTAATGTAGGACTGGACTGGAAATAAATACCATAACCACCGTTTTAATTCGTTATAATCGCTATTCACAAAGCTTTTACAAAATAATTTAGGTAGATCATTAATATATACAATTTTTCAATATTACTTATTTACAGTATAGTAAATTGAGAAGGTATTATTGTTTCTGTCTTAAACCATAGTAATTTGGCACTTAATCTTAGAACTTGAACTTAAGCGGCCGGTGTCTTAACAAGAATGTATATTTTCCGGTGACAACTGCGTCATGGTAATATCTACATTATGGACAAGATAACCAGACGTTTCGTCCATGATGTGATGTGGTACCCTTAGTGGTTTCTCTGAGACTATCTGGACGAAACGTCTGGTTATCTTGTGAGTATTGTAGATATTACCTAGACGCAGTTGTCACCAGAAAATATAGATTTGGAACTTGTTCAAAATTTAACTGGATACGTTGGTGATTATAGTATTGTTAGATATTTCGTAATTTAAGTTTACTACTTATATAGAACTAAGAGTTTATTATATGATATTGTTTCATCAATACATAAAATAAATGTAATATTATTAAGTTTTTATAACTATCAGCAGGATACGTTTATGGGGGAAATGTAAAAATTTAGTGGAACGTTATTTTTTTTTTTATTATTATTTATAATTAACAAATTATTGATTTGAAATGCATAGTTCCCTATAAATATCTTCAACAAGGTCAACTTAAGAAAAAAATGTTCGTTATAAAAAACTTATATCAGACATACGCATTCGACCTGCAGAAATGTATTTTATATTTGCAAAAACCACACCCAATACAAAATACCTAACTAAATAAACATACAAATTAAATATGTTCATTTCTTTTTTTAACTTCAAAAGCCACAAGTTATTTGTAATGGGTAATATTTTAAAACAAAGAGAATCAATTTTATTGGTTAAGTAACATACTAAGAAACAATACCTAATGAATTAGAGTTCATTGATGGGTATTTCCTGAGTGCAAAATATTTAACGGAATAAATACTGCAATGACTATCAATATACCTGATTATCGGTTCAGTATCTAGTAACTATTAATGAGTTTTGGGCATAATATGACTTAGAGATGAAATACTTTTATATTTTAAATAATAGTTTTCCAGAATTTCAGTATGAAAGATCAAAGAAGCATATGAAAAAGGAAACTTGTGGAAATTTATTTGTACAAACAACATTTTAAGTTTCATCGAATGTTTTTATATTGAGGCCTCACTATCATGGACTGTGTCATAGTGATTTTAAATATTACGTTATAAAACAAGTATATTATTTGTCTAAATATTACTTTAAAATAAAATACGAGAATTATTCTACAGTTGACAAAACAGCAATTTCATAGTTTAATCATCAAATGAAATGAAAAATGGCTTCATTGACAAAAAATGTAGAAATGGTGAGGTTAGAAATAGTAAGTCCTCTCTTACACTAAACCAACTTATGGGGGGGGGGGGGTATTTGTCACCAAGGGTAGTAAATTGTAACACCCTTACTCAATCCATATTCCAGTAGATGACAGATATTCAAGTAGATGACAGAAACACAGATAACACAAGCCCACATAAAATATTTTCGGAATACAGAGTCTCTCTAAACACTCGTGCTTTAAATTATATACAGAGTAATACAATAGATTTTATTCACAAATAGATTTCTCATCCAATGTTAAATTTTTTGTCTTAAAATATCAGCTGCTTTTGTGGTCCATTGTGAAGCGCTAGTGTAGTCCCATGTAAATGTAATGCAGTTTAAACCAGCTGTAGTTGCGGGCCTCACTAACTAACAAAATGACTGCCACAAATATTCCTATTAAATGGTTTATCTATTGTAGGCTTATATAATCAATGGTAATATGTAGCTTATTCACTTATATACTAATATATAATAATTATGTGGGTTATACGAAAATATCGTACACATTCACTGTAAAAATTGTATGGTAGGTTGCCATAACAAATATTATTATTAATTTTAACTACTCAGTAGGTATCATAATAAAACATATTGTAAATTTATTATATTTCATTATAATAAAAACTTATTTTAAATATACAGGTAATATTAGGCTTAACATAAGTTTATTTACATGCCTTAATTAATATGAACTAGTAGCTTAATATATCGTGAAATTTAAAATATATTCACAAACTCTAAAATGCAGCATTTAGTAATTTTAAGCTTTTATTTTATTAATAAGTACAAATTTACATAGTTTTAAATTATTGTTGTTGTCGTTAGCAAAACCTTTTTATCGCCTAAATATGAGTTATAAAACACGCATAGTTACTCAAAACATATTTTTAATAATTATTTTACTCTGTCTATAATTTTTTCGATCCTTCTAAAACTTGTTTTAACTATAAACAAATATGTTATGGTAATATATTATTTTACACGTTACAATATTATAAATATTAACATTTGAATTATACAATTATTTCCAGTTGGGAAAGAGATAACTGTTTGTGAGAAAGCAAGTGGGAAATATAAAACACCATTTTTATTGTATTAATGGTAATAGGAAAGCTTTGTAATGCTTGTTGTTGTTTTATGTACCTCGAGGATTCACGTCAGAAGAAATACGTTTCTGGCCATAAAACAACAAAACTTTAATTCACAAACTTTGTAGTTACAGCTCCTCTCTACTATGTTTAGTTAAGTGTAACTTTAAACCTTCAAGCAATATTCCACAGAAGTAATTTGTTTCTTTCTGAACACATATATATTTATAAATAAAAATATATAATAACATATAATTTATTATCTTAATTATTACAAATATGATTATTTTTTATTTTTCTGTTATTTCCAGTTGTAACTGAACTTGTAAATTAGTTTGTATAGTTATCAATGATATTCATTAGTACGCATTTACGATTAGCCAGAGCAAATAAGGGAACTACATCCTTACCTGGAATACAAATTATATTTTATTAATATTAATGCCACGTATGAAGGGTTAAACACTCGTTAAAAGAAAGATTTACCCACAATAATTTCAAAGTTGTTTTATAATCTAACAATAATAGTAACAGTTATTGAATTAGTTAATATTATGAACTGATATAATAGTTTTTTTCATTACTTAGACAATATAAACTATGTAAATGATGTTCATTAAATATTTCTTAAGTAAAATTAAAACTCGTTATTGAAATATGCTGATATATCAAGGTAAGACTTTCAGTTTTTTTACTATTAATCAATACTAAAACTTAATGGTTTGTATTTTTGGATCTGTTCCGTTAATTTACTACCACTACATTTTATCTGTTATTTCATTACCGCTTGATACAAATATTCTATTGCTCTAAAAACTGTTCCCCGATAATTTTCACGTACACTGTGGTAATATGTATTGCTTGTCCGCTAGGAATCCGATAACACTGGCCACATCTTATCGATTTCCAAGAACTTACAATTGATTTCGGCAATCGGCACATTGATTACACTTACTCCATGGTATTTGGCGGTAAGCCAATCATTTGATTTACCAGTTTGTAATTAACTTCAGTAGCCACCTGACCAACCTAACCTTAATTGTAGTAAAAATGTAGTGGTGGTGAATTAACGGAAATGATTTAATTTTGCATGTAAACTGAAATTGCTTGTAATTTTTATCAGGTCAAGTTTAAGAACACTAGGCTACACAGTTTAGTTTATTATGATATATAGGGTTGATAATCAAACAATCTTTAATTTATGCGATTTACTACGCTGGAAGTTCAAGCAGATATCTTATTTTGTGATGTAAATCCAAAAGGCGTGTTTTGAATCCATTAAAAATCCAATTTCATTCGTTTTACGGAAAGTTTCGAAACTTACAAGAATACCTCAGGCTATTTCACTTAGTTCAATGATCTAAGACAAACACCTAGATTCATTCTTAGAACAAGGTTGTACCAAACCTACCAGTAACATTATCATCACTGACTAGAATTCAAAACGCATGTATATTTCACTGAGACTCGTATATCATAATTTACCAGTCCAAGCTATAACAATAACAACAATTTTTCCAGTTGTGAGTAGAATAGACTTATATTTTTGTTTTTAAATATCTCAAGATACATTCTTTAAGACGCTTAGCAACAACCTCTTCAGAATCATTTATTGTTTTCTTCGCCTAATAGAACAGAAAATTATGATTTTTATTTAAGACATTCCTGTTTAAAATAAATGTGATAAATTAAAAAAATTAAATGACAAATATAATATGTATTTACATATTTTTGTTCTTTAATATCTTACTAAAACATGTTATAGTGTTCAAGTTTGCTGTTATCTTGTTATAACGTCAGAACTCTCTCGTCAAAGCCACTACAGTATACATTTATATTGCATATTAAATTATAAAAAGTTAAAATATACCTAAAATACTTCTAACATTAAAGTTTGAAATTATATTAAATTATATTAGCATTCGGACAATTCTCCTTCTTCGAAAAGTAAACAAGTTTGATTTGTTGTTATCAGCCGGTCTCGATGGTCCAAATGGTAGGCATTACCCCACCATACTAACGTACAATCCCACTTCTTCACCAATGGTGAATGAGCGTGGGTGGAGAACTGACTAAATAACTCAAGCTCGGGAATAGAGGTGTTCTCTTTTTATTCTGGGCCTTGAAACTATAAGAACTTATACATAAGCAAACGACTCCGTAACTACCTTCATCATTAATTTATTTAGTTTTATTTACTTATTTTTTTCTTAAGACGCCGATTTTTAAGGTATGGGCGAATATGGATTTCGAAAGAGTGTAGATGAGCGAATTTAGTAATTGTTACAAACTAAGGCCAACTATTCGTTTAAAAGTGTCATTAATAAATAGACCAATGACAAATGAACTGCCGATGGTTTTCAGCTGGTCCCTTTATTTATTTATTTATTTCAACGGCAATGCCATTACATACATAAATTTGATGACAGACAAAAACAATAATACAATAATACAAGAAATAGACAAAGTGGTACAATTTAGTAAACAGTGCAAAGAAATATAATAAGTGAGTAATAATATCAAAAGAAAAACAAGCTAAAATGTGCTATGACTAAGAATAATAATATGTTTAAAGTAACAATTCCAACGAAATTAATTAATTGATTATATACAAGCTAATAATATGTAGTAAAGGAAAATAACACTAAACATAGTTTGATATTATGTAAATAACAATGCAACTAAAAAACTTAGCTAATTGGTATAAAGGCAATAATATTTAAGGATAAAACTGTAACAGATAAGAGCTGACTATTATTAATAATATTGCAATAGGTGTGTTTGCGTGCAAGTGTGAGTGAGTACAAAGTTAACATATCAAAGATAAAATTAAATGATAACAAAAATCAAATAATTATTAGTAACAACAATATATATTTAATAATAACAACAATAATTTAATAGTAAATTCAATAGTACAACGAAAATATTAACATACAACAGTATATTTAGAAATAATAAAAAAGGTAAAAAAAGTGTGTGTGTGGGCAAGCGTTTGCCTGTAGATAAGAACCCAAAAATAAATTAAATAAAAAGTAAACAGCCATAATCGGTAAGAATATATAACAACAATAAATTAAGAGGAATGAAATAATATTAAATAACAGTAATATCTATTTAAAAAATAACAACAATAAAAGTGTGATTAACAAAAGTGATATATTATATAATAAATAGATAAAATAAATAAATAACACAACAACAAAATAAGGTTTTCTTAAAACTACATTAACATGCGTAGCGTTTAAGTATTGTAGACAATGTGCGTATGTGTGCCAGCGTGCGTTTGAGTGTGCGTGTGTGTGTGTGTGTGTGTGTGTGTGTGTGTGTGTGTGTGTGTGTGTATGTGTGTGTGGTAAAAGTGGGTAACAAGTGTGGAGGTAATTATGGAGGTGAGCTAGATAGGTTGCATTGTGGAAAGTTCTATGTTGAAGAGGCAATCCATTTCCGTTTCAGAGTGCTAAGACTGTCATAGAAGAAATCCACTTCAGCAGGGACGGAGTTTCCAAGTTGATGCAATCTTGCCACAGGTCCAAACTTCAGGTAGTTGGTACGGTGGTGTTTGTGGACGAAAAGCTCCATTGACCTAGTGATGCGTGGAATTCTGAACTCAATCTTGGAGAGCAGAGAAGGACAGTCGATGTTGCCATTTATCAGCTTGAAAAGGAAGGAGAGGTCAGCAAGATCACGCCGAACTTCAAGAGGGCAAAGGTCAAGTTGCTTCATCAAATCTTCAACAGGAACATCGTAGAACGGAATCCCCAATCTTGAACCAACAAGTCTAATAAATCTTCTTTGTATTCTTTCCAATCTGATGGTGTGATGAAGATAGAATGATTTACAAACAACAGAAGCATACTCAAGATTAGGATGCAGAAGAGATTTATACAGAGTTGTAATGGAGTGTATCACTTCTAGCAGCTCGTGATAGAAGCCCCAGTAGCCTGCTAGCTCTGCCAGAGATTACATCAATATGACGTTCAGGAGAAAGAGTTTGACTTAAATACACTCCCAAATCCTTGATAAACTGAACATGCTGCAAACTAGTGCTCTGGATACAATAATCTGCTTTGAGATTAGTATCACCTCTATGAAAGGACATTATCCAACATTTAAACTTATTAAGCTGCATAAGATTGTCTTCACACCACTTAGCAACACCATCTAGTGACAGCTGCAAAACATTGCTGTCCTCGACTCTGTTAATAACTCTGAAGAGCTTAATGTCATCAGCGAAGAGTAGAAAATTGCTCTCAGTTACCTCACCAATGTCGTTTATAAACAGGTTGAGAAGGTAGGGACCTAATAGGGAGCCTTGAGGAACCCCAGATTTGACACTGAAGGGATTAGAAAAGCCACCACCAAACCTGACTATGGATGATCTCCCTGTCAGATAGCTGTTCAACCAAGATAGTAGAGGGTCAAAAATGCCATAAGACTCAAGCTTAGATATAAGCAAGGTGTGGCTAACCTTGTCGAATGCCTTGCTCCAGTCTAGGTACACTGCATCTACTTAAGAGTATTTAGCGAAGGCAGCCAGAATATATTCCTCGTACTGGATAAGATTAGTAACGGTCGAGCGGCCACTAGTAAAACCGTGTTGTTCCGGTATCAAAATTGAAGCAAAGAGTGGCTTAAGGCGATCAAGGACTATTGATTAAAATATCTTGGCAGTCGGTGACTGTATGGTAATGGGTCGATAGCAGGATGCTGAATCTCTACTTCCATCTTTAAAAATTGGAACTACGTAACTAGTTTTCAGAGACGATGGAAAGAAACCTTCTTGGAGACTAAGGTTGAAGAGCTTAGAGAGTGGGCTACACAGCAGGCCACTGCATTGTCGCATGATGACCGGAGGGATGCAGTCAGGTCCAACACATGTTGATACGTCAAGCGCATCGATCTTTTTTTTTAACCTCCTCAGCGCTGCAATCAACCTTTCAAAATGTATTACGACTCTGATTGGGAATTGAACAGAGAACCTTTAGCTTATGAAGCTGGGATTTTATCAATTAAGCTAACAACCAATTAATATTAACACCGTAAATTGTATACATACATTATTATAGCTATGGATAAGTTTATTTGAACGATGGATTACAATATGGCAATCATATTTGATTACCTCACGTGTACTATTGGTTACCGTGGTTTTTAACTAGAGCACAGTTGTGGTGTACCGAGTAGTGGCTGTGTACGGTGGTGATATCTATTCACTATAAAATCATACTCCTTAGTGGCCAAGTACGCTCGTAACACTTCCAGTAGTACATGTGCGGTAACAACGCACACAAGTGATATTAAACGGTGATAATATGTAATTGATATTAGCTTATAAGCCACATATCTAATGAACACTATGAAGTCACTTAGAAGGTAAAGCTATGTGTTACACTATTTAAGGTCGCCATCCATCACCCCGTAAGTAATGTTTCAGAATAATCACCTTAACTAATCTGTAAAAAGTCAGATTATACTCAAAGAAACAATACAAAAGACATTTATTCACAAAGAGAATTATATTAGTACATAAAAAGAGTTAAACTGAGACTAAAAAATGGCTAGACATCAAAATTACCCTTTACTCATTTCTCAACAATTATAATTCACACAAAATAATTCAATAATAAAAAACATATCTTTTGTTAAAATAATAGTTTAACTGAAAAATATTTAATCAACCAGCTGTTATTGATTTTAGAAAAAAAAATGTTCTCCAATATTATGTTGTTTGATTTCTTACATTCTCCCAACTTTTGACTTGAAAAGTCAAAACATGATTGATCAATTTAGGTATCTTTGTGGTGGCTTAATTGTTCTTCCATATATATTTGTAAATTGTTGGTTGTTCACATTCTGACACTGATTGGCTTCTCCTTTTTCATTCAATATTTCACTTTTATCATCCTCATCGGTTTGATGAGTTAACTTCTTTTTTTCTTCAGAATGGACGATTTCTAGTGGATACACATGTTGTATTGGTCTTAACAATCGCCCTTTTGATGTTCTTAGCTCAACTAGGCGTGTATTACTATCTTTTCCAGGAACAATCTTATCAAACTTTGCTAATGGCCAATCAATACGTTTTATGTTGTCACTTCCAAGTAAGACAATTTCTCCAACTTGTATTTGTCGTGATTTCATTTTCTTCGAATGCAACACCAATTGACTCAAATATTCTCTTCTAAACCTCTTCTGAAGATCTTCTTTTACTTTAAGTTTATAATCCCAACGTCTAGACAAACTAGTGTTTTCAATCTGGTCTAAGTCGAGAACTCCATACTCCCTTGTATCATTCAAAAACAATGCTGGTGTCAAAACCTTCATATCTTTACTGTCTTCTGAAATGTAAGTTAAAGGTCTTCTATTAATAATATATTGACAACTGCATAAGATGGTCAATAATTCTTCATAGGTTAGACGAGTTCTTCCAAGTACTTTGCGAAGAAGTTGTTTTAAAAGCCGTATAAGCCTCTCCCACCATCCTCCCCACCCTGGTGATGCTGGAGGGTTGAATTTCCACTTTATACGTTTGATAGTACTGTACTCAACTATCTTAATCCAGTCTAACCTTTTAAGTGAATTTTAAGCCCCTTGAAAATTTGTTCCATTATCTGTAATCAAAATTGATGGACGACCACGCCTGGAAATGAATCTTCTGAAACTTTGTAAAAATGAGTCAGTAGATAGAGAAGTGACTAATTCCAAGTGCACAGCACGATATACCGCACAAGTAAACAACGTAATCCATGCTTTCTGACCATCTCGTAGGAAAACAGGTCCAGCTAAATCAACTCCACAGACTTCAAAAACTGAAGCATCTCGAACTCGATGTGAAGGAAGGGGCACTGGGATGGTATCCAAACGTTTCACATTGTATCTTTTGCAAATTATACATTTGTCAATAACTGATTTTACAGTCCTCCTCCCACTGATTATCCAAACATCTTCTCTTAAAATAGACAGTAGACCCTGATCTCCTACATGACAATTTTCCTCGTGCTTAGATTTAATGTAACCATGAACGACAGGATGGTTGTTTGGTAATACTATTGGCAAATTAAAATTGTTACTATCAGATCTCTCGGTAAGCCTAGTTTTTATTCTTTTCAAGCCATCATTATCTTCAAAAGGACACAGTGACTTTAGCTTTTCATCCTTGATACCAGAAAAGTGTTCTTTTTGAATAAGTTTGAACACTTGATTTTGTGCTCGAACTAGCTCCTCTACTGTCAATTTTCCTGAGAGTCTCTGGTTCTTATTTGACGCATTGTTGCCAAATCTTAACATCCAGCCTATTAATTTGACAATCTTATCAAATTTAGAGAAATACCTGCAGTACCAACTGTTGGATTCAACTCCTAAAGTTAACAAATTCTTTGAAATAGACTTACTTTTCCTCCGTTCTGAGTTTACTTCATCGTTATCAAATTCTTTAGAAGTCTCTTTTGGCCACAATTCTGGCGAATCTCTCAAGCATTGTGGTCCCTCCCACCATTTAGACTCAACTAGCTGCTTAGGAGAACATCCACGTGATGGCAAGTCGGCAGGATTTAAATGGCCTGGAACATGACGCCAAGATTAAATTTTACTTAGTGATCTTATTTCCTTAACGCGATTCCAAACAAAGACCCCCCACTTGTCTTTGTTCCGAATCCATGACAAGACTGTGCTAGAATCTGTCCAATACCATGTTGGAACATTTTCAAAACCAATACTTCTCAAAACATTATTTGTCAAACGAGCGCCAATAGTAGCCGCCATCAACTCCAAACGAGGAATAGTCATTTTCTTAACAGGTGCGACTCTACTCTTAGCTTGTACCAATTGAACTGTGATACGTCCATTAGATTCACCCCTTAAAAATACCACCGAAGCGTAAGCATCTTGGCTCGCATCACAGAAACAGTGAACTGTCCAGGAAACATTCCCTTCAAATTCATATCTAAAATATCTTGGAACTTTCAAAGTAGAAAAAAACTTATAATTGTTCGGCCCAATTTAGGAAAACACTTTTAAAATCTTCAGGTACCTCATCATCCCATCTAATTTTACTTTCCCAAGCTTTTTGTAGCAATATTTTGGGCAAAAGAGCAGCAAGACAAGTAATGCCAATAGGGTCGAACAATTTGTGAGCAAAAGACAAAATTAATCTCTTTGTTAACATTTCGGGTTCTTTAAACTCTAAGTTTTCTGAAATAATTTGAATCATATCAGTATGTCTATTCCAATTTAGATCTAAAATAGACGTTAGTGTAGAATCGGGTTGAAAACTCTGAACTTCAGTGTACTCCCAACATCGTAGACAAAACTTAGCATCTTTCATTATGGAAGTAGCTTGTTCCACAAATCGATTCAACTCTGAAAAATCATCAAAACTTGCCATACAGTTATCCACATAATAACTGTTGAAAAGTGTCTCAATAACTTCTCGTGAATAGTCTGATGACCCTGAATCAATTAGATTGATAGTCCGTTCTAAGTGAAGCTTGATTACTGCACTCAGCATAAATGGACTACATGTAACTCCAAATACAACTCTAGAATGTCTATAAATTATAAGGTTTCCCTTTTCATCAACCCATAGGAAATGTAGAAAATCTCTTGTCATCACTATGCACACCAATCTGCAGGAAAGCCTCCTCAATATGTGCAACTACTCCATACCTATGCAATCTGAAACGATTCAATATTGAGGGAATAAGTTCTATAAGATTCTCACCTTTATTTAGGCAATCATTCAATGAAGGTTGATTCATCTCTTTAGCTGATGCGTCGAATACAGGTCTCAATTTGGTTGTAAGGCTATTTTCTTTTATCACGTGTCGATGGGGTAAATAGTGTCCATACTCCAAATCTGCTTCACTAACCTTCTCTATAATTCCCATTTCCTCCCAGTCAGATAAAACCTATTGATACATGATCAAGTGTCCACTGAAACTAAGTTTATGTATAAGGTTATCAAGTCTTTTTTGTGCTATTTTTAAGTTTGTGGGTAAAGGAGGGTGATCTTCCATCCACGGCAATTTGACTTGATATCTGCCATCTTCTTCCACTGTAAAAGATTCTAAGAAATTATCCATTACTCTGGTTTGATCCGCAGCTTCAGTCATGGTCTTTTCTGGATCCTTAATTCCCAACACATCTAAACTCCATAAATCTGAAATGGGTTTATCCATTGGAGACAACAAGGATGTAACTACCATCGAATTGGATTTGTTGTTTCCTTCAGTAAAGGTTTTTCCCATCAATGTCCAACCTAACAATGTATGCATAGCAACCAATCCAACAGACAAAAAATTACGCTTCTCTGTATACAATTTACCTGCTACGTCTGTACCGATGAGAACTTCAATAGGTCCATTTCTATCTGTGATACTGATTCCTAGTGCTTTGAGCTCGGTACTCCAGGGACCCGGTGTGACTGCTAAAACATCACTACAAATCACTTCTTGATCTAAAACATCGAAATTGCAAGAATAACTGTCGCTTAAATCACACAGTCTAATTTTGTAACAAGCATGTTCAATTGTCTCTGTGCTTGTACCACTAAACAAACCATGAACCAGTTGAACAACTATGACTCATCAGTCCTGATTGAGTCATAGTTGAATTCCTTTGCTGTGCTCTTCAAAATGTAAGATCTTTGTGATCCTGTGTCGAAAATATCACGTGCTCTTCGCTCTTGATTTTGACCTCTAATTTTTACTAGAAATGTTTGTAAAAATACTTGAGTATGTACATTGTTAGCCAAAGAACTTTCATTAGAATTCTGTTCACATTTTTTACTAAACTCTTTACATACGACAACAGCATGTCTACCATTGCACAAGGAACATTTTATCTGTACCCTGCAATGTTTACTTTTGTGCCCATACTTTGTACAAGTGAAACAACACCCATTTTTGCCTAGTATTTTCAGTTTCTCTTCTACTGACATACTAACTTCTTGACAATTCTCACTTAAGTGGTTTGAACCACAAAAAACACATTTTATTACTCTAGCAACCTTATCGAGCTTGCCTGGGTTAACCAAACCTGATGCTGTTGGCACTGCTTCATTAGGCTTAAATCTATGTACTTTGGAAAAGTTACTTGCCTTTTGGTGAGGTTCTCTCCTTTTGGTGTTTTCAAAACTTGACACAGCCAATGTGATGCGTTCCTCATTGGTAACTTCTTTTTGAAGAAATTTCATCAGTGCCTCCAATCGATCTTTCAATTCAGCATCAATCTCGTAGCTGGAGTGTCTCTGCCATGCTCTCAGAACATCCTCAGGCAAACAAGACTCAATTAAGGGATATAGCATTTCGGAACATTTGTCAATTGTTACTCCTAGCGTCTCCAGGGCTCTAAGCTGTTTTTCTAGTTTATGATAGATGAAAGAAACTCCTACTTTACTGTTTAAGTTACTTAGTACTAACTTCAACAGTTCTCTAACGTAGACCTCTATTAGAAGGTCGTCTCTACCAAAACGATTTTTCAAACTTTGTAATGCTTTACAATAGTTTTCTGAAGTATCAGGGTAGTTTTCAACAATCTGACGGGCCCTAGAATTAGGCAATGTAGCCTGTACAAGATAGTAAAATTTATCAATATCGTCAATTTCCTCATCTTCATCTATTCTTTTGAACTGTGCCCAAAATGGCAGCCAGTCCTTCAAGTCTCCGCTTAGCTTAGCAAATTCTAAAGTAGGAAGTTTAGGTTTATTCCTAACAGATGTAGATTTACTTGTTATAGATTCATTCACCGACTCAGGTGAACTAGGCATAATCAATCTACTCTGTGCAATAAAATTGACTACATTATACTTCTCTATATATGTATCAGCTAGCCTAACTTCTTCATCTAACTCCCTCTCTTCAGCATCAGAATTCAGTAAAAAATCTAATATTTCTCTATTTAAGGTATTAAGTTTGTCAGCCTTACCTTCAAGACAGCTTGGCTTACCACGAACTTCATTTATATTGCACTCATCTTTGTCTAGTTCTAGACAAATTTCATTATGAATTCTCGTAAAAGCTGCTCTCAATGTCTTCCTCAATTTCTTGTTCCTTTCAAAATTGTCTTTATCTTGTTCTATACTCATAATATCCTGTCACGGTCGCCAAAATGTTAAAAGTCATATTATACTCAAAGAAACAATACAAAAGACATTTATTCACAAAGAGAATTATATTAGTACATAAAAAGAGTTAAACTGAGACTAAAAAATGGCTAGACATCAAAATTACATTTTACTCATTTCTCAACAATTCTAATTCACACAAAATAATTAAATAATAAAAAATGTATGTTTTGTTAAAATAATAGTTTTACTGAAAAATATTTAGTCAACCAGCTGTTATTGATTTTAGAAAAAAAATGTTCTCCAATATTATGCTGTTTGATTTCTTACAAATCTATATAAAGTATATAACGGCAGTTTTTACAGGTAACAGCACTGCATACAGTCCCCAGTAATATACCACTTTATCCCGCAGTAGTAAAAGGTAATTTACATAATAATTTTCCGGGTAACCCTTATTGGTTTATCTTAACTCTGAGATAGTTGAGATCCCAATTGAAAACTAAATTGCGTATATTATTTTCACCCAAAAAATTAGCTTGGTATTTAAAATATTGTGGCTACTGAATCATTAATTACAATGGCATTCATGCAGAAAAATGTAGTAGTAATTTAAATAAATTTTAACAAATTTGTTTGATTACAATGATTAGAATGTATTATTTATATAAATACAATCACTTCTAAAAATTAATTTATGTGTATGTATATATATATATACACATATATATATATATATATATATATATATATATATATATATATATATATATACACAACCAATGTAATACTAGATATATTTTTATAGGCTGAACTATACATAACATTTTATATAATCAATGGTTATTAAGGCCATCAGCCAGTTGTGACTTAACGATTCGGTAGACATAAAATTTAAGCGCCTGGTACTTATGTTGTTAGTACGAGATAACAAAACTAAGTGGCCATTTTTAACATGTATTAAGAGTTTTGGGCAAAGTCGAAGATGTTATAAAGGCTCATAGTACTTTACTTTTCATAATTATTTTTTTAGGATTTTTTGTATATGTTAGGATAATACTTTACTAGATATTAAAAAAATATATGTATCTAAGAAAAAATATCATAAGTGTTTGGACAAAATTAACATGTATGCTTCTTCTAATATTTATTTATTTATTCATAAGACGCCAATCGTCAAGATATGGGTGAATATGGATTTCAAATGAGTGTGATGAGTGTAGATGAGCGAATGAAGTCATTGCTACAAACTAAGGCCGACTATTCCTTAGAAAGTGTCATTAATTAATAGCCCAATGACAAATGAACAGCCGGTGGTTATCAGCTGATCTTTCTCAAAATATATTGACTCTGATTGGGATCGAACTGAGAACCTTTAGCACATGAAGTTGGATTGAACCAACTACGCTACCGACCAATTATGTTTGGTAAGAAAATTGCACATAGTAATAATCGTCATTAAATTTACATAATATTGGTGTAACACTAGTTTTATCGTTACTAATAAAGCTTTTTGTAATTGTCTAGAGAGACAATTGATCTTCACTTATATTAAGTAATTGTACATTTTTAGGGCCTTATCAAAATAAGGCTTAAACATTTAATTGATTACAATGTTTTAAATATATTTTCAAACATATTTATAATTTAATTTTGGTCAAAGATTACTACTCACTACTACATTATTAAATTACACCTAAATTTCCTTTGCTTTTTATGTAATATAGTGAGAAATGTATTTAATAAAAATATAATCAAACTTCATAATTTCGTTCTTATTTTATTAATTGACATATATAGTTTTTTTTTTTAATAGAGCCAAAATGTATTCGTCTAAATAATGTTCTATAGACAAAAAAACCTAATGAACTCATCATACAACAAACGAAATTTACGATCAAATATTTACGTAATAGCAAGATTTTAGTGATGAAGGAAATAGAGCAAGATGATGCCTACATTATAAACCTTATAAATTACATAAATACTAGCCATCCACAGCACATTTTATAGTTTGCCATTTTTAATATCTATTTTAATAGAAAGTTTAGAAACATATGAATGCTAAATTATTTACCAAACAATAATTTTTAATTCAGACGATTTTCATGTTTAACAACTACATTTATTTCTGAATTTTTAAAAAGAATTATTTACTTTGAATCACGTTTTATTTACGACGAAGCAAAATATAACTTATGTCTCAGTATCACAAACAAAAATGATCACGAGTACTTATTACTATCATAGTTATGTATACTAATTACAACTATAATCATTCTAACGCATAAATAAAACGTTTTCCGTTTTTCTGGTGACCAATATGAGTTACAAAAAAAAAAAAAAAAAAGCTGGTAAAAATGTAATGTAATTTTAAATATTAGTTCAATGAGTTATTAAAACCATAGTCTTAAATAAATGTAAAATATACTCTTGATATGATGTTGTAACTTTCAAGTAGTCAATTAGCATAATGCAATCTATTCAGGGATTTAGAGCACTTAACATCTACTTGTTCTTCCTAATAACATTACTTTTTAACTTTTTATTGTTTAGGTAATAAATGTTTCAGATATTTTTAATTATTCATATCATTGCTTAATAAGGAGGAAGCTATTTTCAGACTAGCTCTAATTCAATAATTAAAGAGTAGCATCTTTAATTAAATGTATGTATGGTAATAATATTAAATGTTTATACGTAAAATACATGATTTTGTTTAAAACAAAAACTTTTTCAGCTTCGACTGATATTAATGACTTTTTATCAAGAAACGATTTACTACTAAATAATTTTAAAACTACTGTAAATTTCTTGAAACAATCATATATTTACACGTATCAATATTTTAAACAAATTAACGATTTTTTAATGAATGAAAACCTTTTCAGGATAATTTATTGCCAGTTAAACTGCTAAATTAAGCATATATGTGGACAACATATTTAAAAACATCATGGACTATTTATTTTAAAAAACAAACAACTTCGTAACATAAAAAGCCTAAAACTAGTGTACTATGCTCGTATTAAATCGCATGCATAACATGTTATTCCAATTAATGGTAAGTACCTCAAACAAAAATAGAAACTAAATAAAATTTTAAAATGACTGAGATCTGCTATTATAAAGATACATAAATAAATTTTACTGTCCAAAATTATAAAAAAAAGTTACTTAAGAAAAACTTTACACATATTTGGTTACTTGATAACAAATAAAATTTTAATATTTAGAACCGTCCTTTTAACAAGTTTACAATGGATGAAAATGTAAACATTTACGAGTAAAGTCGCAATACAAGAAAACATTTATTTTTATTGGAGAAATAGAGTCTATGGATTTATATAAGAAAAGTTCAACGTACACTTGTAGAACATTTTACAAGCAATTATTTACCATGTAAATAATGCAACGAATTACAAAAAAAATCAAACTTAAATTCAAACAAAACTTTATTAATAAAGAACAAAGTATTGTTTTGTTCTTTATGAATAGTAGAAGAACTTTAGCTGAATATTTCAGTGATATTCATGTCATTCGGAATGACTGATTTAATAGGTTATATATTTCTGAACTATTAATCTAAAACACATACCCTTATCATGCTGTTACCCAATTTATAGATTAAAAACTGGATTTGTATATTTAATAAATTTATATAGTTAAACCTGAACTCCTAAAATGTTATTTAATAAACTCCCAAATGTTCTATATCTACATATCATCAACGTTTCGTTTAATGCAATAGTGAATTATTAATTTTAAATGTATTAAATTGTGTGCAAACATGCCTTAATTGAAGCTGAGGTAAGTATAACAAAGTTAAGAGTAACTGGCAGAACTGAATGTAATGAGCAAACTTTGTGTAAGGAAACGTCTGTGTAGAGGAACAAGGAGATTTTGCTGTAAAATACAAAACACATATTGTATTTTACATTACCTGGGTCTAGACTTTTTGAAAACAACTATTTTGAATAAATTTGATAAAACGAGTTAAATTAAAAATATTTAAATCGGAAACGTAGTGTTACGTAACTCAGAATAACCAGGTTGATACGTTCATTTGGTATGTGTGAGCACAGCTTCTTTTAAGGTAAGTATATCACTTATTTAATATACCTAGAAGTAGTGCATAACACGTGCAGTTTGAATGCTTATAATATACAGGGTGAATGTATTTAATAGCTTAAACTACATGCTTGAGGCTACTTAAAAACGCCAAATGGTTTATTTATTTACTCATTTATGTGCCAAATGGTTAGTGTGGTATGTTCAAATAAGGATTTTTTTTAAATCTTGGTCCTAACCATAAAAAAAGCTTTATTACTTACTCAAAAGATCATATTTTTGAAACTGTGACCCCATTTTTGAAATCTAAATTAAATGTTCAACAAGAATAATGAACTATTAAGATGCGTAAATTAAGGTTGGTATTTAAAATTCGAGGGAAACCTTAACGGGGAACGCTTTTTGGACTTTTTACAGCACAGTTTCCCTTTGCTGCTAGACCATCTCAACCAAGAAAAAAAGAGACAGTCTCATTTTCCAACAAGATGGAGCTACACCAAATTTCACTCAGAAGTGCGTCACTGGTTGACGCTCAATTATCCTACATGGATTGGACGGGGCGGGACCGTACCGTGGCCAGCTAGATCGCCGGACCTTAATCCCATGGATTTCTGTGTATGGGGATGGATGGAACAAAAAGTATATTCTGCACCTATCAACACAGAACAAGACCTGAGGGAGAGAATAACTGCGGCTGCTGAAGTAGTGCGCCAAGAAGTCTCTACAAAAGTGACAGTTCAACAAATGCGCAAGAGAGCACGGGCCTGCATCAGAAATGGAGGAAGGCAGTTTGAACAACATTTTTAAATCTTATTCTTTTAAGTTGACCTTTTTTTTAATTATTTTTACGAATGTAATTAGTATGTCTTAATATTATGTCAAATAAAAGTATTATAATCTTTCTTGTTATAAATAGTCAAAGCTTCAAGCTTTCTGCAAACTGTGTTTTAATTCAGTTTCACCTAACATTTTTGATAACGAAACAAAATAATTAAAATTACAATTACACCTTTGAAAAGAACATTAAATTACGCAGTTTTATGTATGGTTGGACACATTATGTCTGTTACCATAGTTTAGTAACTACGCGTAAAACATTGTTTAACATTTTACAAAAATATGATTTTTTACTTCAACGCATAATTTTAAATACCAAACTTAATTTACGTATCTTACTAGCTCATTATTCTTGTTGAAATTTTAATGTAGAGTTCAAAAATGGGGTCACAATTTAAAAAAATATGATCTTTTGAGTAAGTAATAAAGTTTTTTTATGGTTAAGTTCACGATTTAAAAAGAAATCTTTATTTGAACATATACCACACTAACAATTTGGCATATAAAACTGAAATTTGAGATTTTAAGTAGCCCCAAACATGTTGTTTGAGCCCTATAATTTTTAAACTCCATGTACCATTCACCCTGTATTTTTCTAATAATATATATTCTTTTTAATATACTGTACATAGTCTGTCTAGTTTATAGTTCATTAAGTTTACTTAACTATATTATTGTATAATGCATTAATCAGTTCAACAGCTAATTAATATCTAGTTCTGTATTGATTTAAAAACTTCCTACTTACAATATGTTTGGATGTATCACTGAATATGGGACACATCAATATCGTTTATATGAGGCGTGTTTTCAAAGTAAGTACCGTGTTGGGATCCAGCCACTATCGGCGTTCAACGCATGCTCGCTGAGTACTACTAACTGTTGGAAAATCAAAATGCCAATACGGACTATTATAATGTAAATAAGGTCACTTATGACTGTTTAAAATTCCTCCTCTGATAAAAATCAACTGACTGTAATGTACAAGTTGTGATAAATTTTCACAACGCTAAAGACATGGAAGCAGCTGACATTCATCGAGAGATCTGTGAAGTTTATTGGGAAAACAGAATGAGTGATAGGATTGTATGGAAATGGGTGAGAGGTTTTAAGGTGACCGTACGAATAAGTATGATGAGGAATGAAGTGGGAAACCTTCACTCATTACTGAGGACTTGGTACAAAACGTTGATAAAAAAAGTAAGAGAAAACAGACACTTTACAACTGCATTGTTAATTAGTGTGTCTTCAAGTGTCAAGAAGTGTGATTTATGAAATTGGGACAGAATGTTTGAGGTACCCAGAGTTTTGCTTACGCCAAGTTTCCAAAATGATGACAGAAAATCACAAAAACAAATTTTTGTCGAGAATCACAAAAAACAAACTTTTAACCAGATTTCTCACCTTCATGCATCATTAGAATCGTGATGGTTATGACGTTTTAAACCAAATTCTCACGGTGTCAGGTTTACGATGAATATCAGCTGCTATCACGCCTTTAGCGTGACGAAAACTTATTATGTAATTTACAGTTGGCGGCATTTGTAATCGGAGAATGAATTGTAAATAGTCATAAATGACATTAAATACAGTCAAATTGATTCACAATGGTGGAGGTGGCTTGCCAACATATAGCATTTCCCAACGCGCAGCGCTTAACGCCGACCGCAGCGCTACAGTGGCGGGATTTCAAAACACTACTTACATTAAAACCATGTCTCATGTTGTTATATATTCTTATATACTAATAATAGGTAATTTTATTAGATTTTCATACCGTGGGCCTAATACATAAACATATTATTATTTAAGGTAAATATAAGAGGAATGAATAAGCTTTTTATATTATTAATTATTATTGTTAACACAAAGTAAATAAAACTTTGTTCTTGTAAAAATGATACAAACTAAAGCATGTAATATTGGAATAAGATTGTTAGGAAACATTTGTAAGATAATATACACATTAATAAATGTGAGCTAAAACTATTGAATTAGTTATCGTAATGCCATAATATATTGTTAGCTAAAATCTCTGAATCAATCCTTTGTTGCGTTCACTTTATGTAGGCACAGAGAATAAGGACATATAATTCGATAGGACACAGTCGATTTCTGGAGATTTTAAAATTGTAACTTCAACGTTTGTGGTTATCATTAAAATTAAACGTGTCACTTAATACACTGACATTCTTAAACCAAATATGATCTGGCACAGAACTGTAATCCAGCTATCCGGATCATCAGCCAGATGAGGCCAAGCACAGTGTAGAGATTGGATCTTGCCAACAGCAATCTCACTTAATAAGGTCACAAAACTCTGTCACATCTGGAGATTATATAATCCAATCGTCTATGTATGCAGAACTATTTAATACAGAAAAACTATGTACATAGAATTGGTAAATAAAAATGATTACATTTTAATTTTATATTGTAATATATAGTCTAAAGTTACTCTAAGGGCACTTTTTATAATACGATTTGTCTAAAATAATATATATTTTAAAAAAAGTTACCAAGTACTAATATTTTTAGCAGAGAAAGTGGAAGTTCATGTATAAATTATTTTATTAAGTTTTGTGAAATATTATAAGATAAAAATAAATAAGAATTTTTAATTTATGGAAAACCTAAACTTATTTATTTGAAAGTATGTCTGCAAGTTTTCACGCCAGCAGATAGCACGCTGTCCAAGGAAATGTGAAAGTATACTCAACTTACACCTATGACAGACAAATTGAAAAACCTGATAGTCTAAGCATTTCCCTATTTAATTACCCCTTTTCAATATTTTATTTACAGTTTTCACTTAAAGAATTAAATATTAAACAATACATACAACTATGCGACCTTACATTCCTTAACATATTCCTAATATACTATACCTCAAATATAAAACAAGTCGTTTCTACTGTATAGAATAAAATAATACTTAAAGTAAAATTTTGCTGAAATATGCTTTTTAGATTTCAAAATTTAAGTAAAAATTAACTTTATTACTGTTATGTGTTTCGAAATAAGTATGAGTAACGTGTTTTTTATTTTTTCATTTCTCTAAGTTAATTTTGTATTAACGTAGGCTATGTATATAATCTGTTATATTTTAGTTCAGTGTATACAGTTGTTTAGTTATGATTTTCCTTACACCTGCTTTATTTCACATAGGTTTAGTAATTTGTCGCTTAAAACCATACAAATACACTGATAAATAATTAAAATAAAAATCGATCACTATACAAGCATAGTCTGTCCAGGCCACATACATTAAATTGTTTTCTTTGTTTCTATTACTATTTTTCATTTTTATCTAAAGATGAAGTTATATCGGAGAGCCTCAAACTCTGAAATGTATAGAAGATTGTACACATAATTTAGCATAAGTCCCAAGTTATGTGTGAGTTACCCTGAAAATTAGTTTTACTATCCTTATTTCTTGTATTACAATTTACGATTGGTATTATAATATTTATTTACTCCACAAAACTAGGATACATAATCACTATTATAATGAGCTTATTGAGCTGTTCAAATTTAATACATTTGAAATTTTACGTTAGATATATCGTAATAACCCGTGAAGAAAAGCAACCCAAAACAGAACATTTTTCGTTACATTTTAAAGTTGGTAAATTTCTGTGATTATTCTTAACATTTTCTTGATTGATTTTATTAATTCATACTTGAAGTATTCGTTTTATAGTTCGTCGATATTATGCTTAATTTTAATCCAAACCTTTAAAGTGCTAAATATATTTATTAATTATTTCAAACTTAAAATTATGACTTCTTCATTTAAGGATACTCCTAGAAGGGCTATTGCCTAAACTAAAATTGTTACCTTACACTTGCAGCTGTCTTTTTATTATTCTGCTAAAAGAAAAACTTGTTTTGATCCATGTACAAAACATAAAATAATTATAATGAATACCACCCTTCATAGAACGATAGAATACATAAAGGTAATTTAGACATGATATGACAGTTAAATTTGTTTTAAACAAACCATATACAAATTACATGTATGATTTGTACTTATATTGTAGTAAATTTGTGAAGTATGACGTTTGATTTTAATACATAGCAACAACATCTAGTTAAATTAATTATGTAAATAAAATAACTTAAACTTAAAATACATTACTAATTATTAGTAATATGCTGCTTGCATATATTTGTAAACGATATTGTAACACATATATTTATATAAAAATCTAACTACAACATAATATCTGGAAAATAAAACATTCCATGAATAGCTATTTTTTTTATTGCGTATGAATGGCCACCACTTTATTTTTGTGGTGTATGAAGTTATTACATACACACCCGAGAGAGAATAAGCCAGCCTGGCCTCATATGTGGCCTAATTACAGTACCCCACTTGTTTATAGTTGGTTGGTGATGACTCTCTAGTCTGGTAGCAAGCCAGTTGGTACCCCTTGTATATCAGCAATGCATTAGGTTGGCGATGGATGATTATTTTGTACTTAGTGAGCTGGTTAGTTGGTATTGACAATCTTACATCAACAAGCCGCTTGGTTGATAATGAACCATTTTTACGATAGAAAGCCGCTTGGTTGGGAATTGCCCTCTTGTACGGTAGCGAGCTAGTTGGCTGGTGGTGACCCTCTTTACGTTAGCAAGCCACTTGGTTGGAAATGACCGTTTTGTATGGTAGTGAGCTAGTTGGTTCGTAATAACCATCTTTTACGTTAACAAGCTGCTAGGTTGGTATTTATCTATTTTTACGCTAGCGAGCCGCTTGGTTTGGAATTACCCTCCTCTACGGTAGCGTGCTAGTTGGCTGGTGATGACCCATTATTATGTTAGCAAGTCGCTTGTTTAGATATGACTCTTAAGTACGGTAGTGAGCTAGTTGGTTGGGAATGACCCTCTTGTACTTTAGTGAGATAGTTGGTTAGGAATGACTCTCTTTTACGTTAGTAAGCCGCTTGGTTGCTGATGACCCTCTTGTACGTTACTAAGCCGCTTGGTTGGGAATGACCCTCTTGTACGATAGCGGGCTAGTTGATTGGGAATGGCCCTTTTGTATGGTACCGAGCTATTTAGTTGTTCATGGCCCTCTTGTACGCTAGCAAGCCGCTTGTATGTTGATGACACTTTTTTACGTTAGCAAGCCGTTTGTTTCGGAATGACCCTCTTGTACGGTAGTGAGCTAGTTGGTTGGGAAAGACCCTCTTTTAAGGTAGGGAACTAGTTGGTTGGTGATTACCCTCTTGTACGGTAATGACCTAGTTGATTGGTGATGACCCTCTTTTACAGTAGTGAGCTAGTTGATTGGTGATGACCCTCTAGTACGGTAGTGAGCTAGTTGATTGGTGATGACCCTCTAGTACGGTAGTGAGCTAGTTGATTGGTGATGACCCTCTAGTACGGTAGTGAGCTAGTTGATTGGTGATGACCCTCTAGTACGGTAGTGAGCTAGTTGATTGGTGATGACCCTCTAGTACGGTAGTGAGCTAGTTGATTGGTGATGACCCTCTAGTACGGTAGTGAGCTAGTTGATTGGTGATGACCCTCTAGTACGGTAGTGAGCTAGCTGATTGGTGATGACCCTCTTTTACAGTAGTGAGCTAGTTGATTGGTGATGACCCTTTAGTACGGTAGTGAGCTAGTTGATTGGTGATGACCCTCTAGTACGGTAGTGAGCTAGCTGATTGGTGATGACCCTCTTGTACAGTAGTGAGCTAGTTGATTGGTGATGACCCTCTAGTACGGTAGTGAGCTAGTTGATTGGTGATGAACCTCTTGTAAGGTAGCAAGTCGCTTGGTTGGAATGACCCTCTTTTACGGTAACGAACTAGCGTTATCTTGCTATTTGAATGCAGTCGCTCACTTAAGACTTAATGAAAAGGAACTAGTTTTGATAAGTCTGTCAATATCTTTCGATTCCAAACTAACAGGTACCAAAATAATACATTATGTTTCAAGTTCTTTTCTTTATATTTGTAATTAATTTATAATATTTCTCATTTCCTGACATTGCATAGTAAGTAAAGTTTCGTATATTTTAATAATTAATTATCTATACGACGGTAAATGTTTTGTTATTATGGTAATAAATAAAATATAACTGAATATATATATTCTTCTAATTTATAATTAAAAAAATTTAGTTTCTGTTTAAAATAATTTAAAAGTAAAACAAAATGTTTGTAAAAAGTTTTATGATTGGCAAGGAATTTTCCTTTTAGCCTTAAAGGATTAAAAATGACGAATGTTTTTGATCTTTTGACACAGTTAAACAAGAAAAATGTACCACCCTTACCTTTTTTATAGAGTAAAATGAACGTTCAAGTTATAAAGCAATTTACATTTTGAGTTGAGTCTATATAATCGGCATTGTACTGTTATTAAAGTTAAAAAGTTATCGGATCTTCCGCAATACACATTTTTTGTGTTGTTAAAGAAAACAACTAACTCGCACATTATCTTAAGTATTTTGGGCATATATACTGTTATTCCCACTCGTTTTTACTCTCAAAAAAGTGTTATTATTATGTAACTGTGATTCACGTTTAAAGCTATACAACAAAATAATCTAATAATACTTATCCTGTACTTTAAAGAGAGATGGCTAGTTGTTATAAAAATAGTTTAATTAAATAGTCTAAGTACCAAAGGGGTGATGTCAAATAAAACTTTAACATAAAATAAATCAATATTAATCAGTCTACTAGAACCTATTTTAAACATTGAAACGGTTCATTTTTGGAAATGAATACTGAATTAAATATATAATAAAGTATATCAGCAATTAATTAAGAACGCAAGTAAATACAGAATAAATTTAACAAAGAAATAAATATGCTTAACATTGTGCTTACTATTTATAATGATTGCAGGTTTTTACATATTAGTTTAAATTTAACCCATGTAACAATATATTAAATATCAGTAGCTGGGAAAGGGATGAGAGTCTCATTAACAAAACCAACAAGCTAGAACGGATTAGTGTATTGAGCATTTGGAAAGTGATTGCTAGAAATCAATCAGGAAGTTTCACCCCCACTTTTGCCAAATGTGCACCAACTTATACCAGCACACACCCGTCAGTATCTGAGCAAGGGATGGCGATATAATTAGTATAATCAACAACCTGGAACGGATTAGAGCATTTCGAGTTTGCTGGAAATCAATTAGAAAGTTCTCCTCCCACTATTTCCAAGTAGCAATAAGTTATAGGGACACATATACGTGTGTATCTGGAAAAGGGGTCGGAATATCATTTGTATAATCAACAAGCTGAGATATATCTTTAGTTTAATTTTTTGTTTTATTTAATATTTTTTTATGACAGATAAGTAAGTAAAAAACGACCCGCTATTCTAGTGGCTGTCAATATCACATGCTCACGTAATACTTCATCCATAAAGGATTGACACATTCATTGTTATGAATGGTGCTATCAATCACCTTGTAAACATTTAAGGTGTCCGCATAAGTTTCAATGGTAAATGTAAAGAATAACATAGGGAACATGATCCATACTCAACCAATTATCATCCTAAGTGTAAATATACATAATAATGAAAATATTTGATGAATATTCGAAAATTTAATAGTCCTTTAAAATATAATTTATTTATTATTCGTTATCAGACACCGACCATTGAGATATGGTCGAATATGAGGGGTGACAATGTAGATGAACGAGTGTAGTCATTGTTACTAACTAAGTTCAACTGTTCCTAAGAAAGAGCTATTTATTCATAGGTTAATATCCAAGGAAGCTAAGGGATTTACAGCTTTACGTGGAATCCGAACCTCGTAGTATTGGTCTGATTTTCAGCTGAAGCCTGATACTCAGTTATCTTCCCTGCACAACCCAAATAACCGAAACC